>KZ559577.1:0-116977 GCA_002850765.1 Aspergillus taichungensis | reverse complement strand
TTTTTCCGCGTGGGGGATGTTCTTGGGGTGAGAAACATACCGAGACCACCGACAATCAGCACGGCGGGTTTCGTGTCACTCGCCATGGTTCGTAGTATATGTGACAGGGATATGTAAAGGAATGACAGTGACGGTCAAGTCACAGAATCGAATTTCTTTGACGGATGTCTTGTTTAAGCGCAGTGTTCGTTCTGACACCCCGCACCCGATTGCGATTCAGGTTGAGGAATGCGGGGAGGGTTAGGATAGAAGGAGGAGGGGGAGGAGATTGAAAAAGAAAAAAAGGAGAAGTTGAGGAGAAGGCGATGGGCAACAGGAGTCAAACAGAACAAAAGAGCAGTACTTTTGTTGGCCGATCACCAGAGGTTCCAAAGGGAGAAGAGGGGGGTGGAACGAGACAGGAGAGAATAGAGTTGAAGAGACGAAAGTACGAACGGAGAGAAGAGAAGTACGTTCAAAGGGAAGGGAAGAAGGAAGAGAAAGAGGGGGAGATTGAAGAGGGGAGAATGAGAGAAAGAGAGAGGGAGAACGAAAGAAACTAAACTAAAGTCAAGTCCAGGTAAACTCTCATCATCTCTTAGAGAGTCTCGATTTCTCCTAGTATTATAATTATGATGAATATCTTTCTTCCTTCCACTAAGACTCTGGAGAGTTCAACAACTATCATCGGATTCAATTTTAATCTGAGACACGGCCTCTCCATCTGGAGCCATCCATCGTGCTCCTTCTGACTCGGCAATGATTTAATGTCCTGATGCCCCTGACGGATGATCGTGATCATGATCCCGATTCATGGTGGACTATCCTAGGGTGGTAAGATTGGAATCATCTCCTCTTCATTCCTGTCTCTTTGCAGAGCTCAGGTGGATTAATTGATTTGTCTTTTGCCAGAGTCGTACATTTCTCCGAGCTGAATCCACTCCCGATTGTCCACACAAGCCTTGTCAAGTTGCCACTTCTTGAGTAAGAGTCCTCATACTATATCATATCAAGGATATATGACAATTATGGTTACAGAGTACATGTTGAAAATGGGTTCAATAGATGAAGCAGGACCAACCGAACACCAGAAAAAACCCCACTCAGACGAATTACAAACCCATCCCAACTTTGCCTACCGAACAAATTCCACTAGTGCTGCGTCTGGAAATTTCGCCAGCTCCGGGGATGGAAGGTGATTCATCATGACTTCCCCTGCCAAGCACGCGTTGTGGGACGTTCTCCGTTCTTCAGGAAGTCCAGGGACCATAGTCGTCCCGCTCCCAAGTGGGTAATGTCCAACAGGAGGACTCCGTATTTGACCTCCTGTTGGAAATGGAGTCCATGTCGTACACAGATAGTTAGTTGTCGACTAGTCCTGGTGGATTGATCATGGCGACAAAGAGAGCGAAAGAGACTAATTACGAAAAAAAGACGTTTTTGACCGAGGCTCTTTTTTTTTTTTTTTTCGAACAGACTATCGTTTCTTGTCATCAAGACGGATTACCCCATCTTAACCATGTCCCTCCAAACATACATGCATCCTATTACCCAGACTAACTCCAGACGCTTGCAGGGATCAGAGTCAAAGCGCACATTGCACGGACAACATCCCCCAACCTCGTCTTACTGAATCAATCCCAAGGCGTCTTCGGATCATCCCAGGGAATAACCAGCTGATCGACACAGGTCTCGGGGCTTTTACAGTCGCTCCAATATCCGTGGTCGTACGAGTCAAGCATGGTTACATTGTCGCCCCAATCGTGGGGTATCCAATTCCTGGTTTCAACGCTTGCTTGTTTCTTGATTACCTGGCCCTGAGGTCACTATCGGAGTTAACGGGGGTCCAGTAGATCCACAAATGGAAGTCAAATTTGCGCCTCTTTTCGCCTCTTACGACACATAAAGGAGAGAAAGATGCAAACGGCGTTGCACTGCTTGTGATCTTCTTGTTCTAATTCCTTTTTTTTCTATTTTTCCCTTTTTTTTTTCCTTTCCCTTTCCCTTATTTCCATCTCATTTTGATTCTTGTGTTTTCTTTTCCCTCGCCATCTGCCGCCCGAATCGGCTCGCCCCGTAACCTACCAAATCCCGGAACGACCAAAAGTGGTATTACTATGCGGATCGCCACTGGATAACCATCGGGATCATTTCTAACCAGGAAAACCCAACATCCATAACGGAAATTAATCATACTAAAACCCACTAGTTCCGTCCCTCCTTCGGGTCCATCGCTTCTAGTCTACAGTAGTTTTTCCTTGCCGCGATAGTCGAGGATCGACGGGAGAATCCAAGGGTTGACGTCAGATGTAACCGGGAAATTCTCCGATATCTTTCTCCAGCGGCGATTTACATGCTGTACCATGGAACCAGGGGGGTGCATCTATCTACGGAGTACTACTAAATATCTAAAATTTACCCACTACTCTTGATATAATCGTACAACAGTATATATACAATTGAATGGAATTATTTCGGCCACTTTGGATGTATTTTCTACCTCAGGTAGCTATTCTAACAGATTAATAGAACGCGCAATAAACACCTTTTTTTTTCCATCTTTCTTCTTTGAAGGCTTCCTCCGTTGTGCATTTTCGACTTTTTTTTTCTCCATTCTTTTCTTCTCGCTGATAAAATACTCAGCTATTCCTGTTATGATCCCATCCCAATCCCAAAATGGCTCTAACGTATCACGAGATATCAAATGTACCCTGTTCATCTTACCGAAGCAGCGAAGCAAAGCAAACCAACACAAAACACCACAAAGCGAAACAAGATGAGGCGGACAAGCGACAGCTATAGCCAAAAAGACCAAGCATAACAAGGCAGCCAATTGACCAGGTTTCCCAGCCAGTCAGTCACAAATGCAGAAAGATCTTTCTTTTGAAAAACAGAAAAAGAAAGAGAGAGAGAGACAAGAACTACTCCCCAGCCTCAACATGAAGCGTAACCCTAACAAAGAAGCGACCCGCGGAGTTGGTATCAACCTTCGCCTTCCAAGCCTCCACAAGCTCACCTAGCAGACGCTGGAAGTCGTTGTTTCTGTCCGGACGCAGACGCATTTCGTGTCGCGACCAGGAGAACGAGACTGACGCGGCGAGTACGCGCGGCGGCGCGGCGAGGGAAGCACCGTTGTCGTCGTCGTCATCCTCGTCGTTGTTGCTATTGTTGTTGTTGTTGTTGTTGTTATTGTGCTCGGCGAGCAGCTGCGCATCGGCGTCCCAGGGCTGCCAGGCGCGGATTTTGGTCTCGTTGACGAGGTGCTCGATGAAAGCCGCTGTGGTGAGGAAGCGCTGGAAGCGGACCCACACGGGGGCCATGGCCTGCTGGGCGGAGGTGCGCACCAGGAAGAAGGTCTGGTCGCCGAATCTGGTCTCCAGGGCGCTAGGGTGGAGGGGGTTGCGCATGTTGGCGCGGGCGGATGTGGCTCGGATGGTGGGGGATGAGGTTGGTTCGGGTTTGGTGGTGGGGGAGGGGGAAGGGGAGGGGGAGGAGGAAGCAGAGGAGAAGCTCTCGAGGATGGTCTCGTTGTCTGAGGCGTCGGTGGACTTTTCTTCGGCCTGTTCGGATGCGAGGATGTCGCTGAAGCGGCGGATTCTGCGAGTTTTGGTAGGTCTCTCGGAGGAGGACAGGGCTGCGGATTCAGGTTGGAATAGATCTTTCTCTTCGTCGCTGGCGGAGAGAGATCTCTTATATGACTCACGCTTTCTGGGTCTTTTGGGCCCAGTGGCGTCGTCTGTGGTTCTAGTGGGTGGTGTATTCTGGAGTGACAGCGCTGTGGTATCACCAGAGGGACGTTGGGTGGCAGTGTGGGTTGTAGTATCACCCCCGGACTGGAGTGAATGTCAGTGGACGGGCAGACGAGGGAAAGATCAGTTCAAGTCACTTACCTTCTGCATACGATTGACCCAACCTTTGGCTTTCACCTTGAGCAGCAACACAAGCACACGAACAAGCCTGGCATAATGAAATCAGCCAAAGGCTCAGCTCCCATAACCATGGCATGGATAGCAAATCCAAACCAAAGCCCAAGTACCGAGAACCGAAAAGGTAAAAAGAAGGGAGGGGAAGCGTACTCATCCTTCTTCTCAGGATACACACACAGACTATCCGGGCTCTGAAGCGGATCCTTGAGAAGATACTTGTCCCTGTTTTTCTCCGACCCCCAATACTCCATGCCAAACTTCTCAGCAAACGACTCCGCGCATTTGACACGCTCTCTCTCGTCCTCGAAGATAGCAGACCACGACGAGCCCGCATGCACGACATGCTGACGAAGGCGCGTGATGAACTGACTATGGTACTCGTTCTTGAGGTCCAGGAACGTTGTGAATTCACGGTCACGCTTGGACAAGGCCAGGACGCCGTTGTCGAGGGCAATCTTCATCAAGTTCGGTGACATTTTTTGAAAGATCTGCTTGTCCTTGTCCTTGTCTTGTCTTGCCTTGTCTTGTCTACTTGTTCTGTTCTTATTGTTCACTGTGGAATTTTAGGCACAAAACGAAAGCAAGAGTGAGACACGTGATGGACATGAAAGAGAGAGATGGATTTAAGAAGGGCATGTTTATAGTGTTAGAGGAGCCAGCTGTCTAGGAGAAACGAGATTCATTTAGTCTGATCGCATCGTTGCCTGGGCTGGCGATGCGAGC
Source organism: Aspergillus taichungensis (assembly GCA_002850765.1). NCBI lineage: Eukaryota > Fungi > Ascomycota > Eurotiomycetes > Eurotiales > Aspergillaceae > Aspergillus > Aspergillus taichungensis. The sequence continues at coordinate 112,349 of KZ559577.1, read as the reverse complement.
GTCACGTCGTCGATGGTGTGTCTCGGCGACGGCTGGAAAGGGAAGATGGATTGTAGGGTGTGTGCTCTGTCGTCACAAATGTTGTGATGCTGTGTGCTATGACAAACGGTAATGACATGGGGTTGAACAATTGTGAGTATTAGAGAGGATTCAATGAACAAAGAGATATCATACTGGATATTATATTGAGTGGTTTGGGATGGTAGAACAGATGAAAGAGCCCCTTGGGTTCAAATAATGACTACAGCAGACATGTCTGGACTAAATACATCACAAGAGAACTTCTAAACAGACCATTCAATAAGAGATACTATGTGGGAATCTTGATTAGATATGTAGTTCGTTGTCATCGTTATAAGAGCAAAACGACAGATTGGCTAGCCCTATCTGCAAGGATCGGCAGAGTAGTCCCCACCGTGTGTATGCACATCGTAACCCTTCACAGCACTCAATTATGTTGAGGTTGCCTCATTCCGCCCCAAGGTGTTTCAAGGAGTTTCTCAGTTCCTTGATCGCTGTGTTGACATCGTCAAATGTCAGCGCCGAGACCGCCCAGCGGGCGTGCTTCTGTGCCAAAGAGATGGCGTGGTCGTCCACTGTCTGCGAACTGCCGGAGCCAGAAGCCATCCCTGCCGATGCCGCTGGCGGAGTAGATACAGGAATGGGTTGGTGAACGGGACGGGACACGACAGGGACGTTCCCCGCCGGTGGCTGAGTAAACGTAGGGGGCTGAGTGACGCTGGGACCGCTGGGGCCACTGGGTTGGGAGTAGAAAGAGCTTGGATCGTGGGGAGTGGGCCGATCTGCGGGAGGAATTGGGGACGGCGAAGGGAAAGATTGGAATGTATCTGGGGCCTTTGCGACGCCGGACGAGCCGATATCAGACGGTGTATCTGGCAGATTAAGTCCAGGCCCGGACGCAGCCGCAAATGTCGGTGCGGAGGGGAGCTCTAAAGGATCACCGCCCGCCGCGCTACCGACATTCGATCCCTCAGGCATGGTTGGCTCTCCGCCTTCTGGGGAATATTGGGCGCCGACAGAGGTAGCCGGCACATGTGGAAGAGTAGGGGGTGACCGCGGAGCCTGCGCGGGTTCATCGGAGGTCTCTTCAACCTTTGGCTGTTGTGATCCTGTCTCCTGGGATTGCGGGTCCATGATTGCGCGCACCTCTGGGTCGTCCTGCTTGTTCTCCAGATTGTCATCATCGTTCTCGGGCACATCGATAACGGGGTTCGTTGCGTTGGGATCCTCTCCGGCTTTGATCGCCTTTGCAATCCTCAGCGCATGATATTTGGCGAACTTGGTCTTGGCGGCGACCTCAGGTTCCGGGGGGTTCCAGATCTGACATAGCTCGAAAAACGTCGCCGCTGCCTGGAATGTATCTGCCGTTTGTCTAGAAGATTCAGTCATTAGGCGCTGCTCCGATTGGGCTTCAAGGGGAAAAGGCGCAACGAACTTGGTGACTTTGTTGGCTCGCATAGCGGCCTCTGCGCGACTAAAGATCTCTGTCGCAAACTGCTCTACGTAGGCACTTGCGGCCACTGCGTCCATCACCGCATCATTATCTTGGTTCTCATTTTTGAACTTTCAATCCCGAATAATTCATGCGTCAGCTCCATGTCTAAACCCCATGCGGGGTATCCATAGGCGCACCTGTTCCAGCTTGTCCACCAGATTCGTCGTGTAAAGCTTGACTTCGTCGTCGATCGAATGGAGTCCTTTTTCGATAATTTGGTTGACGATATAAAAGTTACCTGTTATTCAAGAAGGGCATTGTCAGTCCGGTCCGGTCTTGGGGGTGAGGTGTTATGGGACTTACACCAGTAGGCAATGACTGGTCTAGCGCTTTCCAGCTGCGCCGCCCTCAAGGCATAGCGTCCAATGTCTGCCGATTTCAAACTAGCAGGTACAGTGCTCGCCATGGTCTGGTTGCTCAACAACGGTGTGGGTTTGAGAGGATGCAGGAGCTTGCTGTGTTGCTTGACGATGGAGTGGGGATGACGTTCGGAGCTAAAACTCCCCGGGAAGGTTGTCGGTGTCGGCGCCGAGCATTGCGGAGGGGCAAACGGCAACCCCTATGCTTTCTTTTCTTGGCTTCTCACACGGGGAGACTAATCAGAATTTATGGAGATATGTGCATGTTTGATCTAATTTAAATCCTCCTTAATTATCCAGATGATTATCTACTGTATTCTGGGTCAGGTAGCTAATTTACATCTAGATTCTAGAATCCTTCTCGAAATCAACAGAACACGCACTGGACATACAATTCATCACTATGGATCCTCACTTCTAACTTTAGTGGGGACAACTCTCGGGTTTCTCCAGACAGGCCAAAAGGAGAGGGCTTGTATCAACTTGATATCAAGTAATTACTGGGGCTTCACATTCTTCGATGGTCCGATATGGGAGTCATTTGACAAGATCACATCATCAGTACCAAGTTTTAATCATAGGATATCAGTACCCTAACATCTTCACCTGAGAGAGTAAGGAGCCTGTCTCCAACCTGCAGAGGGATTGATAGGTAGGTATCATATGCATGGTGTATGCAAATAGTGAATTCTGGACATGCTTACATCGTATGGATAACTGGGGGTTACAGTAGGGATAATGAACACTATCTCAAGGTAATCATGGACCTTTTATATTCACCACCACATGCACGCTCCCCACAACTGCCCCAGTAAGAAATCCAGAACCAACCATGCCCAACCACCAACCTGGACCTCTGTAACTTAGCCTATAACCCCTTCCGAACAACCCTCCGACCTCATCGGGTGTTGATCGAGGGATTCCCCCAGACCCCATTACGGACCAACGGCAGCTGAATTGCTTTGACTGTTCACTATTAGGATATAGGACCACTGGTAACAAAGCAACAAATCCTGGAGGAAGAAATGCCAGTCACAATTCTTTCAACATCATCACCCCCTCAAAAAGCCAAATTACCCTCTGGCTCCTGGTGGGTAATCGGTGGGGAGAGACGGGAATGGGAGGGGAGGAAATCCGCCGAGAGAAAACAGTGGCCGATAACAGACAGTTGGACCTCGGTTCGTTTCGTCATGCGCGGATCAACCGCGGGTGCGTTTGGTGCAAAACCACCTTGACCTTACTCCCTCCTAGCCGATTTGTTCGCCTTCATACCCTCCCTGGTCTTGATCTTCCTAATCTTGTGAAGTCCTTGTCTGATTATTCCTACATCCTTTTTATACTCGACGGACAAAAACACGTCGCCTGGATTTGCGGTCCCTTTTCTGACGTTGAACTCGCCCCCCACTCGGAACTTACTGCAATCGCTCAGAATTCCGCCGGCTAGTCTACTGACCCGACCAGAAAGAGAGTCCGCCTTTCCCCCCCCTCCAATCACCGGGAATACAGCAGATACCGTCGCTTCTGCTGTATTTTAAGAACGCGTTGAGTTGCCTTTTTAACACGACACGAGCCGTCTGTCTGAAGAGTAAATCATGACTGGTCAGTCAAAGCCGACACTGTCCCCCTGGGGCAGCGCAGTTGCGGGTTCAACCGGTGCGGTACTTGCCAATGCTATGGTCTACCCGCTTGATCTGTATGTCTCGGACCTGGTCAACCCCCGGACGGAGAATCGTGCGTGAGTTAACGTGGTATGCAGGGTGAAAACCAAGCTTCAAGTTCAAGTAAAGAAGGCCGCCGACTCGGACGCTGATTCGAGCGACTCGGAACGCTACAAGTCGACCTGGGATGCCATTGTGAAGATCATGGACAAGGAGGGGGTCGAGGGTCTGTACTCTGGTATGGCCGGGTCCCTGCTGGGTGTCGCCTCCACCAACTTCGCCTACTTCTACTGGTACAGCGTCGTAAGAACGCTCTACACGTCCTCGACCAAGTCCACGCAGAACCCCGGCACTGCGATCGAACTGAGCTTGGGAGCGGTTGCGGGCGCCATCGCCCAGGTCTTCACCATCCCCGTCGCCGTCGTCACCACGAGACAACAGACTCAGCCCAAGGGCGAGAAGAAGGGCATGATCGAGACAGGCAAGGAGGTCGTGCAGAGTGAGGACGGCTGGTCTGGCCTGTGGAGAGGCCTCAAGGCCAGCTTGATCCTCGTGGTCAACCCGGCCATCACCTACGGTGCTTATCAGCGCTTCAAGGATGTGCTGTTCCCTGGGAGGAACAACCTCCGCCCCTGGGAAGCCTTCCGTACGTTATCGAACTCCTATCCTTGGATCGTCCTGTATTAACGCATTTCCACAGTTCTCGGTGCCCTCTCCAAGGCCATGGCCACTATCGCGACGCAGCCTTTGATCGTCGCCAAGGTTGGTCTCCAGTCGCGCCCTCCCCCGGAGCGCGAAGGGAAGCCCTTCAAGTCCTTCGGTGAAGTCATGCGCTTTATCGTCCAGAACGAGGGTCTGCTCTCTCTGTTCAAGGGTATTGGTCCCCAGATCCTGAAGGGTCTCCTTGTACAAGGACTCCTGATGATGACCAAGGAGAGGTATGTTTTTTCTTCTATGATTCTTGATACATGCGACGTATGCTAATATGTTCTAGAATGGAACTCATCTTCCTCGTCCTCTTCGGCTACCTCAAGAACGTCAAGGACCAGAAGCTCAAGAAGGCCGTGGACACCGCCGCCTCGTCGGCGACGGCCAGTCTCCCTGTGACTATGAAATAGATCCCTTATATTCCCAACCTTACTGACAAATGACCGAATGGTTTTTTCCTTGTGTTCTCTCTTTATCTTTCTTTCCGTTGTATAGGTTTCTTGTTCATTATTCCATGGCGTGCGGGCTGTAGATTGTCAATTTCCTTCAGTTGTTTACAATCCTGTATATTTTGGCAGCTATGATGTATAGAAGGTGTCTGTATGGACATTGGAACAAAATAGACCTGCGCGATACAAATTTAACTTCTGATATATGATTTCTATAGTAGTGAAACTGTCAAAATATACACCGTTAGACAAGATTGGGACGACTCTACAATATCATAATAGCATACACATTATAACTACTTTATTAAAATTTCCCCCATATTCCCCAAAAATCAAGATCACCCTGCTCCGTCCGCCCGATCCCTACACATAATCAGCGTCCCAAAAACCGGTGTAGCGCCTGTGGGCCCAACTGCGGGAGTGGAGCGGAACTCCAACCGCCCGCCCGCTTTCCGCGGCAACAAACAACTCCCCCCAGACCTCCCCCCTCACGCTGCCCCTACCGCAAAAGAACCAGAGCAAGCGAGCCTAGTCTAGACCATCCCATTACATCACATCAGAACGCGGCCCGGCGCCAAAGCATGAACCGCAATGCGATGGCCACCATGGGCGTCCAACTCACCACCACAACAACAATCCGACAATGAGCCTCACAACGCGTCCTCCTCCATATTCTCCAGCACTTCCTCGTCTTCCTCCAGCCAAAATGACCACAACAAGCCCATCCTCGACTGGCGAGCCTTCACCGAGGCGCGAACCCTCCTCCCAACCGCCATCCTCACAACTGCCATCCTGAGCATCGTGCACATTCGCCGCCGCTACCTCCGCCGCTTCCCCGACGCCATCAGCATCTCGCCCAAATATCTCCGCCAGCGCAGTCTCCTCGGCCAGGTCACGAGCGTAGGCGACGGGGACAATTTCCGCATCTTCCACACCCCCGGTGGCCGTCTCGCTGGCTGGGGCTGGCTACCGTGGAAGAAGGTGCCGACTGCGCGGAAGGAGTTACGGGATAATACAGTGCGTTATATCCACCTACTACCTACCTACATTCCCCTCCTACTTCCCCAAAAGACAATGGAACAAACGAAAGTAAAGCTAACCCTGATACCCACACAGATCCACGTCCGCCTAGCCGGAATCGACGCCCCCGAACTCCCGCACTTCGGCCGCCCAGAGCAGCCCTTCGCGCGCGAAGCCCACACCTGGCTAACCTCGTACCTCATGAACCGGCGCGTGCGCGTCTACATCCACCGACACGACCAGTACCAGCGGGCGGTCGGCAGCGTGTGCGTGCGGCGCGCGCTGGACTTCCCGATCCCGTTTCGGCGGCGCGACGTGTCGTACGAGATGCTCAAGCGCGGGCTGGCGACGGTGTACGAGGCGAAGGTGGGGGCTGAGTTTGGGGGCGAAGAGATGGAGCGCAAGTATCGGAAGGCGGAGTGGTGGGCTAAGTTGCGCGGTGTTGGCATGTGGCATGGGCTGGGTGGGAATAAGAAGTTGGAGAGTCCGAGGGAGTATAAGACGAGGATGGGGGCGTTGGAGGCGAATGGGAATGGGCATGGGGGGAGGAAGTAGACGTGTTTCTTTTTTTTTGCTTGGTGGCTGGTTTTTTATGAGGTCCGATTTTGATGAGTGAATGAACGGTTGATATCCCGTGTTATGATATTATATATATATATGTATATTCTTTTAAATCATATTGTCTTATGTTTCCAGATCCCTTCTTGCCCCGAAGTATAAGTCACCGAGAACTCATCTGAGTCATTGTATGTTCTAGCGAACAGGACCGTAATGATATAATTATAATACATGACGAAATCCCATCTATGGTATCCCAAAGAAAAAAAAATAGAGAAAAACAACAAAGAAAAGAAAGAAAAAGAAAAATTACGTAGAAACATCAGGAAAACCGCCTCCGGACCTCCTCAAACAGCTGCGGACTGATCTCATCGCTCGAGTTGCCCTCCACCCGCCACAAACACCCCTTCTGCTGATAGTGATCTAGCAACGCCCTGCTCGTCTCCTCAAACTTCCGCAGCCGCTGCGTCCACGTCTCAAGCGAGTCATCCTCCCTCTGCGTCAGCGGCTCCCCAGTGACGTCGTCCTTGCCCGAGACCTTGGGCGCATTGAAGCTGGTATTATAGACCCGTCCAGACGGCTCGTGGACCCAGCGCGACGCTATCCGCGAGAGGATCACCGACGGCGGCGTGACGAGGTGAACGACGAAGTTGACTGGCACGAGCGCGTCGAGACTGGTCGCTTGGCTGGCTGTGCGGGGGAACCCGTCGAGGATGAACGATGCTGCTGGGGAGACGGAGGATGACGACGACCCCGCTGTGAGCCAGCCCTTGCGTTTGAATTCGTTGGAGATGAGTTCGAGGATCATCGAGTCCGGGACGAGGTTGCCTGATTGCATGGCTGCTTCGGCTCTGAGACCTGTGGTTTCGGTTCAAGAACCCGTGTTAGTGAGATCGGCGCATGGGTGTATTGCGTTGTGTTGCGCGCGTGCGCTCGCATGGGCGAAAGTCGCGGAGGAGGAGGAGGAGGAGGAGGGGGAGTGCGACGTACCGAGTGGTGTCTTGTTTCGGACATTCTCTCGTAGCAAGTCGCCTGAGCTTATGGATGCCAGCTCCGGGAATCGGGTTAGGAGGCGCTCGGTCTGGGTGCCCTTGCCGACGCCGGGAGCGCCGACGAGGATAATGCGGGCTGCTTTCTTGAGCTGCCTTGACGCGATTGACATTTTGGACCGGTCTGATTTATCGTGTGGTTGTACTGTTTTCGAAACCGCGCAAGGCGCACGCAATTGGAGGGTGGCTCAATGGGTATATGTTGCTGGGACCGGGGAGATATCTGAGATGGGAAGGTACGTTATTGCGGGCGTTATTGAGTATACATCCTGGACTGGGGCCGGGCTCAATTCGAGGAACCGATTTACTGACGACGCGGAAGCGACATTCTTATTAATTAGGTAGGGGGAGTTGTTCAGAACCGGGCAAAGGTGGGGAGGGCTGGTGAAAATAATCAACTGCTCAGGTGATGTGTGGTTGAGGGTCTTAAAAGAGTACGAGGCCGGGGAAAGCACGCGATGGATTCCGTGGGGATGGCGCCGAACCGTGGACGGAGCTGATGTTTTCCCCCTTAGGTAGTCGGTGAGCGGGGAGTACTTGGTTTCCCGGGTGGACTTTTACTTGAGAATACGGTATGTTTTGGATGTATTGACCCGTCTACACGAATTGTAGAGAACATGTTGGACACATGAATCAATGGCAGAGAGAGTATCAATCAAATGACAGGATTTCACATGTGAGGATACCCCTCTGCTCCGGAATTACCCATATATGGCCCGTGACACTCGACTATCATTCTGTAATTCGAAATGATGTTATTTCGACTAATCTTCCTCGGTTAATTTCCCGGCCGAAGAAGTCGGCCTGGATAAGTTGGTTCATTATGACCAGCTGAGTAACAATGTGGTTAATGAATCATGTGACCGCGCCGCGTTATCGACGCGTGGATCGCGTTCCCGTCACGAAAGCGGATAAGGACTGATGGATCTTCGATGCAGCCAGACAGCCAGTCCATGCAACGCCTTGGAATAACCGTCATATGATACAACATGATCCGACAAGAGTTTCATAGGATTGACCCCAAGCGGAGGGCCAACTTGGACCCGAGAAAGAAGCAGTTCGCATCGTCGGCGTTCAAGCAGCAGGACTATCCGCATCGCTTGAATTTCTACGATGTCCCCCCGACGGCCGAGATCACTTTGGAACAGTTTGAACAGTGGGCAATCGACAGACTGAAGAGTGCGTTTAAGTCGAACTTCCAAGATTCCGGCCATAGGCTAACTGTTCATATCTAGTTCTGGCTGAAATCGAAGCATGTTCCTATCGAAACAAGACTGCCGCCGAGACAGCAACCCACATCACCCCTCTCCTGCAAAAATTCCTCCCTCTATCCTCCAACACTTCGTCCTCGTCCGGTTCGGCAGATGCCAGACTTGCAAATGAGCGCCAGAAAGACCACTACTCGCACTTCATCCTTCGGTTGGCATTTTCCGCAACCGAAGACCTGCGCCGTCGGTTCGTGCGCGCAGAGACGATGCTCTTCCGGTTCCGGTTCCAACAAGACGACTCGAAGGAAAGACGCGCCTTTATAGAGAGCCTCAATCTGGAGTGGGAGCCCGTTGACGATGAAGAGAAACGCAAGATGGCCGAGCATCTAGTGAGCGCAGCGCCTGGGCTGCGTCGCGTTGACGACGAGACATGGTACAAAGTGGATTGGGAAAGGGTGCCGGAGTTGGTTGAGAGACGATCGATCTTTGTGGCTAGGGGCAAGGCCTACGTGCCTGGGAGAGAACAATTGAGCATGATCATTGCCGAATTCACCGCTCGTCTGGAGCGCGCTCTGGAGGTTTGTGGCAGTCATGCTCTGCTCTAACGGTTGAGTCGAGACCGCTGACAGTATCCCCTAGTTGACGAGTCGCGCCCTTCCCCGACTGGATGAAGACGACCGGTTGACTCCCATCCTGAATCACCTGTCGAAGAACTTCGGAAGTGCCGAGTCGGTGTATTCCGAAAGCGAAGGCGTCGTGGATGGTGCCCCAATCACGGCAGCCAACATCGACCGGCTTTCAAACCATTTCCCCCTCTGTATGCGCAGTCTGCACATGAACCTGCGAAAGAACAACCACTTGAAACACTTTGGTCGACTCCAGTATACGCTATTCTTGAAGGGCATCGGTCTCTCCCTCGAAGAGTGCATTCTCTTCTGGCGCCAGTCTTTCAAGGGGTTTACGGATGACGAGTTCAACTCCAGATACAAGTACAACATCCGCCACGCCTATGGTGATGTGGGCGGTGATGTCAATCGTCGTGGTCGTGGATACCTCCCTTACTCGTGTCAAAAGATCCTCGGCGACTCAAATACCGGCGCTGGCCAGACTCACGGCTGTCCGTACCGGCACTACTCGGTCGACAATCTCATCGGCCTCCTTCAGTCGACCGGTGTCCATGACAAAGAAGTGCTACGGGGGGTTCGGGAGGATGTTGACAGAACCAGGTATCATATTGCCTGCAATCGGGTTTTTGAGTGGGCGCACAAAAGCGAGATCAAGAAGGTCAAGGAGGACGGGTCTTGGAACCAGACGGACCTTGACACCATTGTCCACCCGAACACATATTTCAAGCGCAGTTATCTGCTCAAGCAAGTCGGCAAAGCTCCTCAAAATGCTTGATTCAAGCGTCAACTTCACGAAGCTACGTCAATTGGGGGTTTCTTTTCTTTCTCTTTTCTTCCTTTTTGCTTTATTTTTCATTCGTTCTGTGGGTTACTTCAATGCGGCGTTAAGACTTACGTTATGGTTACGCGATCCAATATTGACAACATCTGTACAAATTTAATATTTCCTTATTGCAGGTACTAAGTAGTCACTGAGTTTATATAAAGCTTCCATCATACAGGAGTAATAAAGGTAATGTAACCACAGCTGATTCCCAATTTATCTTAAAGGTACAAAACGACCTCTCAAAGCCAGGTGCCCAGCAACGGGTCGAGTTACTCTTCGCTCGACCACAGGACAATTTTCGTCATCAAAAACGACGAAGTTGCCAAGTATAATTGGAGTCGGGCGAGTAATTGTATGAAGAAAGAAGAAGAGAAAAAAAGTGCGGAAAGATGAGGACGGTTTTAAATAGTACTAGCGTGACCCTACGGGCGGGTGCAGCGACCAGAGATGCTGCAACCTGGCCTTATGTCAACAGCAACAGACTCACAACAACATCCACTCCGATCCCCGCATGAGTCTCCGGACAATAGCTGTTGGCGTTGCCTATATCGAGACCGGATTATGATACACGTGTTTCTCGAAGCTTGAGTTTGTTGGAGTTTCAAGAATCTTTTCTGAATCTTACCCCCCCCCTTTCTCTCTAGACGTCCCCTCACACATTACCAAGTCTAGTCGAGTCCACCGTCCCGTCCCTACCCAACCATCATGGACTACGACGCTTTGAAGGACCAATGGAGCGACATCGAGGATCGCGATGGCATCAGACTCAGCTGGAACACGTTTCCTAGCTCTCGCATGGTTGGTTTCGGTATCACCGTGTCCTCGCGCGCTGTCTGCTAAATCCAGGAACAGGAAGCGTCCCGCCTGGTCGTCCCCATCGGTGCCGTCTACACTCCCCTCAAGGAGAAGCCGGATGCCCCGTTGCTGCAATATGAACCGGTGACCTGTAAACCACCATGCCGTGCTGTTCTGAACCCATATGCGTATGATTCGATGCCCTCGGTCTGGTGAGAAGTGCAACTAATCCCCTTGATAGCAACGTGGACATTCGAGCGCGGATTTGGATCTGTCCTTTCTGCCTGATGCGCAACCCTCTACCTCCTCACTACAAGGACATCACCGAGAGCACGATACCCCCGGAGCTACACCCCATGAGTTCGACGATCGAGTACCAATTGGCCCGTCCCGCTCCCGCCCCTCCCATCTTTGTTTATGTCGTGGATACCTGCCAGGAGGAGGACAGCTTGAAGGCGCTGAAGGACTCCCTGGTCATGAGCTTGTCTCTGCTGCCGGCAAATGCGTTGGTTGGGTTGATCACATTTGGCACAATGGTAGGGAGACCTATTCCTTGATCCGTGACATATTACGATGGCCGTCGGATCTGTTAACTTATCCCTGAATCTAGGCACAAGTACATGAGCTTGGTTACACCGAATGTGGCAAATCGTACGTGTTCCGGGGCAGCAAGGAATATGCTGCGAAGCAGGTCCAGGAGATGCTTGGTCTGCTCTCGGCGGGGTTGCGACCGAACATGCCCAACATGCCCGCGCGCCCGCCCCTGGGTGCTGCCGCACGATTCCTCCTTCCCGTCCAGCAAGCCGAATTCCAGATCACCAACGTGCTTGAGCAGATGCAGCGCGATCCCTGGCCCGTTGCCAATGACAAGCGTCCTCTGCGGTGTACCGGCGTTGCCCTGAGTGTTGCCGTTGGGTTGCTCGAGACCTCTTTCCAGAATGCCGGCGCGCGTATCATGGTCTTCACGAGTGGTGCAGCTACTGAAGGCCCGGGCCACGTTGTCGGACCAGAGCTGAAGGAGCCGATCCGATCTCACCATGACATCGATCGTGATAACATCAAGTACTACAAGAAGGCCGTCAAGGTAAGCTCCATTTGGCCCTGCGCATTACACCGTCATACTAACGGACGGTAGTTCTATGATGCCATGGCTAAGCGAGCTGCCAACAACGGCCATATCGTCGACATCTTCGCGGGCTGTCTCGATCAAGTTGGTCTGCTGGAAATGAAGAACCTCTCCAACTATACCGGCGGTAATATGCTTCTCACCGATAGCTTCACGTCATCACAGTTCAAGCAGTCCTTTGTCCGGGTGTTTGACAAGGATGTGAACGATAATTTGTTAATGGGCTTCAATGCATCTCTGGAAGTGCTTACCACCAAGGAGCTTAAGGTCACTGGGCTTATCGGCCACGCCGTATCCCTGAACAAGAAATCCAGCTCCGTTGGCGAGACGGAATGTGGTATTGGGAATACTTGCGCATGGAAGATGTGCGCCATTGACCCCGCGGCGAGCTACGGTATCTACTTCGAGATTGCGAACCAAGGCGGACCCGCCGCCGTACAGCCCGGTCCCCAGAGAGGAATGATGCAGTTCTTGACGTACTACCAGCATTCGTCTGGCAACTTCCACCTGCGAGTCACGACTGTCGCACGGCCGCTTAGCGGGCCGGCTGGTGACCCTACTTTGGCGCAGTCTTTCGATCAGGAAGCCGCCGCAGTGCTGATGGCGCGCATTGCGGTCTTCAAGGCTGAGGTCGACGATGGCCCTGATGTTCTCAGATGGGTCGACCGCATGCTCATCAGGCTTTGCTCCCGCTTTGCCGACTACCGAAAGGACGATCCCACTTCGTTCCGCTTGGAGAAGAACTTCACCCTCTATCCCCAGTTTATGTTCCATCTCCGGCGGAGTCAGTTCCTGCAGGTGTTCAACAACTCCCCTGACGAGACGGCCTTCTACCGACACGTCCTTAACCACGAAGATGTTGGCGATTCCCTCATCATGATTCAACCGACTCTGGATTCGTACTCTCTGAGTCACGAGGGCGCCCAGCCGGTCCTACTTGACTCGGCTTCAATCCAGCCCGACCATATCCTTCTGCTGGATACCTTCTTCCACATCCTCATCTTCAACGGAGAGACAATCGCAGAATGGAGAAAGGCCGGGTATCATGAGCAGGAGGGATACGAGAACTTGAAGGCTCTCCTGGAGCTGCCCAAGGAAGATGCAAGGGTATGTTCACTAAATGCTCACCACTACACAGACATGCAGCTAATCACTCTCCACTACAGGAACTGATTGCGGATCGATTCCCGCTACCCCGTTTCATTGTCTGCGATGCTGGCGGATCTCAAGCACGTTTCCTTCTGTCCAAGCTGAACCCGTCCACCACTCACACGACCGGTGGTTACGGAGGCGGCGTGACATCGCAGACGATCTTCACCGATGATGTTTCCTTGCAGACATTCATGGATCATCTTATGAAGTATGTCCACTCCACCCCCTAGTTAAAGGTCCCAAGAATTAGACTGACCCACTCTAGACTTGCTGTTTCTGGAACTAGCTAGGTCTGACGATGGGACGGCCATGACGGGAGCAAGAAACGGTTTTAGGTCGGTCTTCGGGTCGATTGTATCTTTAGCGGTGGTTTTTGATTTTACCCTTTTCCTTTTGCTACGTCGATATATAGCAACCATTTAGATTCAATGAATTGAAATAATCGCAATATGCTTTAGTACTTGTCTGAATGATTTTACTCCGTAACCATGTATGAGGGGCTTATGTAATGACATGTTATCACGTGACTGACTAACGGGTTAAACCCTAGCACCCTAGTCCTGATAGGGCCTCTCGCTTCCACTAGTGCGAGCTGTGGACAAGCAAAACCTCTTCCGGGCGCGAACTTTTTGGGTTTCTTTCCTTGTACCAACCACCAACGACCACTTCAAGGACGATTGACGACCTTTCGCACTCGCCATGCGTAAGTATCATCTCCTTGACTATCTATGGCTGGCGACTAATTGAACACCCGTTGGGCAGCTCCCAAGTTCGACCCCAATGAGGTGAAGATCATGTAAGTTTTCGATCATCAGTCACAACGTTTGCCAGAAGCACGAGGCTAATTTGTTGATAGTCACCTGCGAGTGACTGGTGGTGAGGTCGGAGCCCAGTCTGCTCTGGCTCCCAAGATCGGTCCTCTCGGTCTGTCTCCCAAGAAGATTGGTGAAGACATCGCCAAGAACACCGGTGACTGGGTATGTTCCTCCATTCGTCGTGGTCTCTGGACAGGCAGCATCGGGATAGTTCTAACGTGGTTTCGTGCAATACAGAAAGGTCTCCGTGTGACGGTCCGTCTTACCATCCAGAACCGTCAGGCCGCGGTCTCCGTCGTGCCCTCGGCCTCTTCTCTGGTCATCAAGGCCCTCAAGGAGCCTCCCCGTGACCGCAAGAAGGAGAAGAACATCAAGCACAGCAAGTCGATCCCTCTCGAGGAGATCTTCGACATTGCCCGCCAGATGCGCCACCGCTCTCTGGCCAAGGAGCTCAAGGGTACCGTCCTTGAGATGCTGGGTACTGCTTTCTCCGTCGGTTGCCAGGTCGACGGCCGCAGCCCCAAGGATGTCTCCGATGACATCAAGGCCGGCGAGATCGATGGTGGGTTTTCACACTCCCCGATATATGAAAATTATACTAACGATGACTAGTTCCCTCGGAATAAATTATGATCCGGATTTTCAAGGTGGTCGTCAATCTGTATTGGCATGCTAGTTAACGAAAATACGATCATGATCTTGTCCGAAGTGTTTTACGAGTTATGACATTTTAAGATTCCCATTTGGTCTGAAGAGACCATTTTCTGTTATCTTTCCTTCCTTTTCCTTTTGTTTCTTGGCTTTCCTTGTTTCTCTACCCCCAACCTCCATGGACTATATGGTTACTCGCTGCCCTTTACGAGCCAGATCATACAGAACCACCCCCTCCAACCTTTGCAACACTCTGGCCCTTACCGTCCTTTCCCGCCTTCGGGCCTGGATTGGAACTTTTTACCACGTGGTATAGGCTTATTTTGCGCAAAGGAGATCAACGACCCACTACTCACCGCGGTATCTCAAAGGGGAGCCTCGTGCTCTCCTAGGTGGATACAGTGGTCCATCTTTACGGTCTACAAACCCGACAAGAAGAGAATATCTTTTTTTGTCGCCCTAGCACGTGTTATATACCGTCCATGGGACGGGGGTGTCCCACCCCCGCGTAGATTAGCTAGTTCGTAGAAACAAAGAATCAATTTTCCAGAATCAAATCCATTTTCATATTGATCCGCGATCGTCATTTGACACTAATCAACCGTATTACTCATTACTTTTTAGTTGAGGAATGGGTATCCATACTGCCATAGCCATCAAAACAGGCCCAATAGCAGTAACCACATCCCGAAACCGAACCCTGTCGAAACTGAAACGCGCCACGTCTCGGTACGTTTGACACTGCCGATAAAGCGATCAATGGATGGATAGATAGATTGAGACACAGATGGATGTACAAGGCCAGCCGTACAACAAAGCGATAGGCAAGCAAACGTGTTATAAAACTCCGACGCAGGCGCCGAGAGATCCAACCGTGGTACCTTGGGTTTGATATACGATGTACGTAGCACACGTGCGAAGTGTGCAGACCATGTAGTTGTGTGTAGTAGTAGGTCCTCGGTAGAACCAGTGGTTTGAACTTACTTGGTGGATTGGGTAGCTAGGGTTGCTGGATACGGATTCTTATCTCTTTTAGATGAGTAAGTGTGCCTACAAGCGGGAGCGCGGAGATGGATGATCAAATGAATGAATGAATGAATGAATGATGGATTGGATCCATGGAAGGATGGGAAATAATTAAGCAAAGACAGTAATGATTGGTGTGCTGAGGGGCCAATGCGGGCGCCGGCGCACACCGAATATTGTTAGTTTGTTAGTACCTATTATCTGATTTTTGATTTTTTATTTTTGGACGGTGTGGGGAGGGGAGAGAGGGAGGAGAGGCGTAGCGAGGAGAGACGAGGCGAAGAGAAGCGAATCGCTTTGGGGTGGATTGTGCTGATGGGGTTTGGGTACATATTTATCTGGTTACTTATATTGGTAGTAGCAATAGTAGTGGTAGTAGTAGTAGCATGGGTACGTGGTTCTTAGAGGTGATGTGATGAGGTAGACAGTGGGATAAGAGGTGGGGGAGGTTAAGGTGTTTTCTGTTTGGACCCCGCTTTTGATTTTACTTCGTTCTTCTAGAGTGATGATGGGTTGTGTTGCTTGTTTGTCCACGTTGCATCAGTACCTAGGTATGTTTTTAGGTAGGTAGATGTCATGGTGCGTGTGGTGGGTGGTGGTATATGAGACAGGGGTGGAGATGTTGAATATATATAGAGATAGGCAGATGTATATTATCATATCCATGTGGATAAAGCATGTTCTCACATGCCTTGATTTCTCTTCCTGATCATTCTCGTTGAAATAAAAATATTCCGCTTTATCTTCTACCCCAGCGTATACGTATCAATCAATATAAATATTCAGCCGAATACCAAGACAGTAGATATGATGATGTACGTGAATTTGTTTCCCGTCCGATCAGAACGAGGTAGAGTTTGCCGATCCTCATTGCCAACCGCTCGTGACATGTTGATCGTCTAAACTGTTTATCTTATTGGTAATATAGCGGCAGAGAGAGGTCAGTCGACCATCTGTATATCTTATATCTGATAGATTGTACCAACATTGTACGGAGTGGTAGGAATATCAACAAGCAAACACCTCCAGCCCAGGCTGACAGCGTTGAGTAGGAAGAGGTATAGCGGACCCATTCAATATAAAATAAATTAATCCATCCCATTAAATTACATCTTGTTTAGACCAGGTCGACCATTCGTGTTCCCTCAGGGCTAGCAGCAGGCGCCATGAAAGGATTCCAGTCCATGGCTTAATCGGCGGGGCATGAGTGGATGGAGGATGGAGCGACGGGCTGAGGAAAGTTTGGGGATGCTCCACTTGTTGGGATGGATTTTGAGTTGGACTGTCTGGGAGTGCTGATCCTTGTTTATTATTTGATTTTTTTTTTATAATTTATTTTTTATAATTTTTTTTTTACCATCTCATATGTTTTTGTTTTTCCATGAGTTTTGGTTCTTCCCCTGGTGATGGCTATTTCTTCATTGTTAGTTGGAGCGGTATCCTCAGGTACAAGTTAAGAGGTGAGTCGATAGAGAATGGTCAACAACCATGTATATCATATATACCGGACAGGCATGGTCATGCATTTCAGCCGCTGGATGCATAGGGGCTGAGAAACTTGCCAATTCGGAAGCGCCATGTAAGTCCTGGGAGGAGCCTCCCCCATCGTCGATTATCCTTGCATTATTATGAGTCTTGGACCTTGGAGCCTTGAGGTCTCACCTACAGGACTTCCTGTCCCTCCTGTCCCTCCCTGACAGAGGATCAATAGATCATTAATAATACGAGCTTTTTTGATTTCGGTGGATAACTCCATCGGAAATGCCATCAACTCCACTGCCAGTACTTTGGATCCATCTTCCAGAGTCATAGAAAGTGCCAGATCGGCCACAGTCCATGATCAACTGGGGTGGTGGAGTAGTCGCCCCACCGGGGACCGGGGGTACCAGGCCTGGGTGGACCAGTGACGTTGAATGGGGAATCCACCAACTGGCTAGTGTCGGTCCATCCTCGCCGTTGGATCGAATGGGTGGGGATGTGATCTTTCTTCATTTTATTCTTTCTCTCTTCTTTCCTCTTTCTTCTTTCCTTGCTTCACTCGGGTGGTTACGGTGTTTGAGTAAGCTCTTCATTTGTCGATTATGTGGATATAAATACTAAGACAGATATCAATCAGCTACTAGAATGTGTCCAGCCCAAGCCACCGTCTCGGCGCGGGAGTGATTGGTGTGAATCCCGTCCAGCGAGCCCACCGTCCAGCGACCCCACCACAATCCACCGCGTCCACCCCATCCACCACATCCGCATCCACCTTATCCACCACCATCCATCCGCCGACTCCAGAATAGGAACTGCCCCTCCCCACCTGAAGTGTCCAAACTGGGAGCTATAGCCTGTCTGACACTGTCTTGTCTTGCCATATTTAGGGTCAGATTTTTCTCTCTGATAAAAATGGGAGTTTGATGAGTGTCTAGCACTCATTAGATAGTCTTCATGATCATTATTCTATATGATTCCTTGTTGGGATAAGGAATGGAGATTAGGTAGATCTGGGCTGTCTTCTCTCCAGTATCTATTCTTTTAATTATATTGTTTATATTGATTTATTTTGAGTTATCATTATTATGATACCTTTATTTTATTTTATTTTTATTCTTTCCCTTTCTTTCCTTTTCTCTTCTTTTGACCTATTTTTCTTTTTTCTTTCTGATTTTTTTATCTTCGTTTCTAGTCATCAGTCTCACCTCACATTCTTCCCTCCCCTAATTCTAGATGATGATGAATTCTTTTGATATCATCTCCTGATCTATTGATCCAATTTGATCGGATCAAGATGATAGTTTTCTCAGAATCATCTATGTAACTCCCCGCCGGCCGTTGGATCTGCTCCGCCTTAGACTAACGCCCTACGTCCGCTCTGTTCTTGGACGTCTCACTTGGGTTCCAATCATCTCCTGCTTTGACCCCTGTTCAAATATAAAAAAGTAAAAAAAAAAAAAAGAAACAAAAATAAGAAAAATAAAAAATCAATCAATCAACCAAATAGTCATGGGCAAATATCGGAATCCTCTGAACAGACCAACGGGTGGTGCCATGTTCAACCGCTTTGACATTATTGATTCTATCTTTTTCCTTGTTCTTTGCATCAATTCATTCATTCATTCTCTTTTATTCTCTTGTCAGGATCAGGGGGCAAAAATAAGAAAGAATTATAACAAAACTTATAATTATTTTATTAAATACAAGTAGTTATGTTTTATAAATATAATCCCCCGGCTGAACACAACATTTCTGCCAAGCGTCAATTCGCTCTTAGTCGAGCGGACACCTGCGTCAAAAAAGTGGAAAGCCAACTCGTCCAGATCCCTTTCCTCCCTTGCTTTCATTCATTCATTCAGTCACTCATTCCTTTCTCCTCTCATCTTTCTCTCTTCTCTTCTCCTCTCACCCCCTCCTCCTTTCCTGACTTCTTCATCTCCGACTATTTCCACCCGTACATACCTTCCCACCCCCCCCTCCTCCTCTTGGATGGTATCTTGGCCCCAGCTCCATTCCTCGCTCGATTCCACCCCATCCCTCCCCCCCCGCTCTCCTCCCCTAGCTTGATTTCCACGCACCATCCCAAACGGTTTATTTCCACTGCGCAACGTCCCATTCGATCCAGCGTTCATGTCGAGCCCGACGACGAGCCGTGCGGGCTGTTGCTGAGTGTCTCGAGAGTCGCTTCCCCGTCCAGGATGAGGTGCAGAAAAAAACTAACTCTCGAGGATGCTCGTTGATACGTCGACAAGAGTGCTTGCGTGTGTGTTGATTTCCGGTCTGACTGCTCTCCCGCCTGGTCGTCGTTGTCGACATTTTTTCTCCCTGCGATCGTGAAACGTCTCCTTTGTTTTCCTGATCCCCCCCCCCCCCCCCGCCTCCCCCCGTCTGCAGAACCCTACCTGCACCTGCGTCTGTTCCTGTCCCGTCCGTCTGATCCCCGGTGGAGAACGAGCGGCGGGTGCGTTCGTCACCGGCAGGTCTCCAAGATGATGCACTCGGTGGCGCCCTTTCCGCCAGTCCAGCCGCATCACCACATGGGTCACTACCGTGGCGTGGACACCATCGACCGCCCGTATGATTTCCATCCGACACACCTTCCGACCTCCCAATCTTACGAAACCCTGTCCAAGTATCCCTCCCTGGCGATCCCGCGAACCCGCCTCCAATACCCTCATCCGATCCACCGCGTCGACGGTCCCGACACCACCGGCCCCGTGCCCAACTCGAGGCCCGCCAGCGAGCATGCGTTGCGGAGGAAGACCCCGAATGGTACAATCGCTGCGGGCTACGATGGCACCCCGGGCGACACCACCATCCAGCCGCCGGCGAGCAAACACATCCTGGTGTCCCCGCTTGATACCGCCCACCTGGTCCCGCCCCCGGCCGGGTTTCCGTTGGATGGCTGGCCCCAACCGCCGATCGATCAGTCGTCGTCGACGAACCCGCTGAACTTCCCGCCCATGTACAAGAGCGAACCCTCGCGCGTGTCCGGCGAGATCGTGCCGGGGCTCAACGGGACGGGCTGGGTCCGTTCGCTGAACTACGGCCCCGGCGTGGATTCGGTGCTGAACCAGTCGCTTCCCGTGCAGCCCACCCATCAGCGATACTACTGGAATAACGGCGCCTATGTGCCGACGGTCTTGCCCGCCACGCTGCAGCCCTGCGTCGGTCCCACAGCCTCCGCAGGTACCGCCCCCTACGGGCCGTATTGGCCCGACGGCGTCTATATCCCCTACCGCCCCGCGGCCTTTCGAGATTCTCGCTATGATGCGCCGTTCGCCGCCCCGCCCACGCCATCCGCAGCGCGCTTCTTTGACGCGGCGCAGCAACCCTTCAACCGCACCTCGATCCCATCCGCCGGCAGCCACCCCGACCCCGGCGCCACCTGGACCCCGAATCCGCTGGCGGTCGTCGGTCATGACGCGCCGGCGAAGGCGAACTTTCCGCCGCGGCACGCAGGCCCCAAACCCGTGGACCTGACCCCCAACCAGCGGGTCCTTCCTTACCACACCCGCCAGGCCGATGCAGGCTCCCGGTCCTCCGCGCGCCAGCCCGGTCCGGGCCACGAACAACCCTACCCGCCCTGGCCGAGTTATTCGGGCGGTGCCAATTTCCACACGGGTGGACAGCCCGGAAATGCACGCACGGCGAATGTAGAATTCAAAGAGAAGGCCTTGTCGTGGGCTCACTCGGTCTATGTTGATCTACTCGCGTCCATCCACCAGGCCCGGCGAAATAGCACCGCGAACGCGGGTGCCGACGGTTCACACCCACGGCTCCTCAAACCCAGCATCTACCCCAAGCCGCCACGGCAGCCCGGGGTGGATTTCTCCCCCGGTCACGCACCTGAGATCACCCGCCATAACAGCTATCCCTCTAGCCAGTATGACCTCCACACGCCGAAAGCGAACCTCCCGGGCGGCCATGACCCCCGTCGCCCGCTCGACCGTTCGTCCGTCCAACTGCAGCCGATGGCCCCCGACGTGCAGATGCTCGATCGACTGCGTTATACGGGCCGATTGACGGCCTCTCGCTTCCCCACAGGCCCCTTCGGCGAGACGTCCCCCGCGGCGAATGCTGCCTCGGCCCTGGAAACGCTGTCGAGTCTTTGCATGCAGAGCAACTGGGAATGGATCGATGGAATGCTTCTGGGTGGTTGTCTGGCTTATGGCTTGGGAGACTACCAGAAAGCGGTGCGGTGGTACTCGCGGATCATTGCTCGAGATTCCACGTAAGTAGAGAGTCCTAACGGCAGCCTGCCGTTGTCCTTCATTGCTAATGCTTTTTCTTCTCCCCATTCAGAAATGTCGAGGCAATCTCCAACCTCGCCGCCACGTTTTTGGTCCTGGACCGCCGCGACGAGGCGTTGCAACATTGGCAACATGTCGTGAAGCTTCGCCCGAGCTTTTTCGAGGCGGTCGAACATCTCATCGGGCTTCTGTGTAGCAGCCAGCGTGGGAAAGAGGCCGTCAACGTCATTGAATACGTGCAAAAGTCCTTGTCCCACCCGAAGAATGGGGACTGCTTTACGGCCGACGAGCCTGCCAGCGAACCTGACAGTGATGCGGAGAGCAGGTCGTCAAGCATGTCGGATCTCGGGTCCTATGAAAAGGTGTCTTTTGATTATGACGATGACTTCAATCGACCGGCGCCTTCCAACCTGGCTTCGGCGGAGGCGACGGCTGCGGGGTTTGGGTCCAGCGGCTATGCCATCCCCGGGTCGGACAACGGCCGCATGCTCGCTCTGGTACATGCCAAGGGGAATATGCTCTATGCGCTGGGTGACAATGCGGGGGCGGCGTTGGCCTTTGAGGATGCCATTCTCATCGCCGCCGGGAGACGACCCCACGGCATCCAGGGTCTGATCAAACAGATTTTTGCGGCCTTCTCCCAAGGCTCCCGCCTTCATTACCCCGCTCACGAGGAACGAGGCTCCCACGAGACCATCCTCCTCTACCCGGACAAGGCCTTGCAGACGTCGAAGTTGGTCTTTGCCACCAACGGGACCCCCCCGGGCATCCGTTACGTCGCCGAAGGGCTTGCCCGGAAGGCAGCCATCTCGACCACGAGCAATTCCTTGTTATCACTCGCTAAGATCTATCAAGATGGGATGTCCAACGTTTCTACATCCGGCGTCCCCCGAGCTGCCCCCAGCGTTCGGGATATTCTGGCTCTATATTACCTGTCACTGTCTCTCCAGCCCAGCCCGTCCACCGCGAACAACGTGGGGATCTTGCTGGCCGGCATTCAGAACAACCCTGCTCACGGTCTTCCTCGATCGAGCGGGGAGATCCAACATCCTGAGATCCCGGGCGTCATCCCGGGCAGTGGGATCTCGCTGGCCCTGGCTTATTACAACTATGGACTGCACCTGGACTCGCGACATGCGCACCTCTACACCAACCTGGGAAGCTTGCTGAAGGACATTGGCCAACTTCAAGCTGCCATTCGCATGTACGAGCAGGCGGTTCAATGCGATAATAACTTCGACATTGCCCTGGCCAACTTGGCCAATGCCGTCAAGGATGCCGGTCGGGTCAACGACGCCATCAAATATTACCGCCGTGCCGTCCAGGTCAACCCCGAGTTTGCCGAAGCCGTCTGCGGGTTGGCGAACGCGCTGAACTCTGTCTGTAACTGGGCGGGCCGAGGCGGTATCTCGAACGGATATGGCTTTCGCGATAGGTGGCATGTGAATGAGCAAGGCATGCTCCGCGATTCGGCCAATACCGACCCAGGGACGGGCTGGATCCGGCGCGTGGTGGACATTGTCGACCGGCAACTGAAAGAGGGGGAGACCTGGGGTCGTGGTCTGCTGACCCCGAACTCGATCCAACAGCTCTGTGCACAGATGGCACCCGCGTTGTATTCGTGTCGGTCGGCGCCGGGGACACTCGCTACCACCCTGCAGTCGTGGGCGGGACAGAAGTGGGAAGGTTCACGGATCGTGCGGCTGGTCGAGCGTGCCGTGCGATCGATCACCTGGCAGTGGTACCAGGATCGCTATGTTCATGGCAAAGAGTATCCACTGTCCAAGTACCGACGGCCCCAACTTCCGCCGGGTCTGTCCGCACCCAACGCTCCCACAGTCCTGCCGTTCCACACCTTTACCTGCCCCCTTTCCGCCCGACAGATTCGACAGATCTCGCAGCGGAACGGCCTCCGGATCTCCTGCTCCACGTTACGGTCTCCGTGGTTGCCGGCGACGGTCTACCAGCCGCCCGCGCCGCCCAACCCCTACCTCAAAGTCGGTTACGTGTCGTCGGACTTCAACAACCACCCCCTGGCTCATCTGATGCAGTCCGTGTTTGGACTGCACAATCCGTCCAAAGTCAAGGCATATTGTTATGCCACCACTGCCAGTGACCAGTCGATCCACCGACACCAGATTGAAAAGGAGGCGCCGGTGTTCCATGACGCCAGTGCATGGTCTGTGGACCGGCTCGTGCGGCAAATCGTGGCGGACGGGATTCACATTCTGATCAACCTGAACGGCTACACGCGAGGTGCACGCAACGAGGTCTTCGCCGCGCGGCCCGCGCCCATTCACATGTCATTCATGGGTTTTGCGGGGACGTTGGGGGCTGAGTGGTGCGATTATATCCTGGCAGACCAGATCTCGATCCCGCCAGAGACGCTTACCCCGGGCCGACGCACCGCCCGCATTGGCGATCGCGTTCTGGAGGAGGACCACGGTGAGGATTTTGAAGACTGGGTGTACGGGGAGAAGATTGTCTTCACCCGTTCGACCTTCTTCTGCTGTGACCACCGACAGAGCGCCCCTGACGCCTCGGATACGCGCTCCTCCTGGGAGCAGGAGCAAGAGGTACGGTGGCGCATGCGGAAGGAGCTCTTTCCCAATCTCCCGGATGATACCATCATCCTTGGGAATTTCAACCAGCTGTACAAGGTTAGTTACCCGATCTACCCGTCGTCATCCTTCAAATACCCCGTACTGACTCCTCCAGATCGAACCGACGACTTTCCGTACCTGGCTGCGCATCTTGGCACGCATTCCGAATGCCGTGCTCTGGCTCCTCCGCTTCCCCGACCTCGGGGAGCAGAACCTCAAAGACACGGCTGCTCAATGGGCGGACGAGAAAACAGCGTCTCGGATCATCTTCACCGACGTGGCACCGAAGAACACGCACATCTCGCGAGCGAAAGTGCTGGATCTCTTCCTCGACACGCCAGAATGCAACGCGCACACAACCGCAACGGACGTCCTGTGGAGCGGGACCCCGCTACTGACATTCCCGCGCTACAAATACAAAATGTGCTCCCGCATGGCGAGCAGCATCCTCAGCAGCGCGCTCCCCAACACCGACGCGGGCCACCAAGCCCGCGACGACCTGATCGCCACGTCCGACGAAGACTACGAAAACAAGGCCGCGCGTCTCTGCCACAGCCTCCAGTACCAGCCTGGCTGTGGCGGCCGCACGCACGGCAGGTTGATGGACTTGCGCAAGATGCTCTTCCGGGAGAGGACACGGAGCAATCTGTTTGACACGAAGCGGTGGGTTCGGGATTTAGAAAATGCTTATGAACAGGTTTGGGAACGGTGGGTGAATGGCGAAGAAGGTGATATCTGGTTATGATTATACCCCTTGAGCGATGTTCTTTTTTCATTTCTTTCATCATTTTTTGTCGACCCTATTTGTCTTTTCGATTACCCCATGTAGCTCTATCTTTGTTTGTTTGATTTTAACGGGATTCATGCTGTTTTCTTCCTATTCATCAATTCATCTTTCTATCATGGACGTATGTATATACACGTATGCCTGAGAAAGATGATGATGGATTTGGTGCATGCTGGCGTTAGATAGGTGATGGTTAGTTCAGCCTAGGTATGGCTCGGTTCAATGATGATGATTCTGGCAACTGGCAGTGGGAGCCAGTTTACCTATTCAACTTGGTATTCGATAGTGTACTATGATCTATGGTTGATATCTGATGACAGTATGTCGTCACCCATCCATCCCATCCATCCTATCTGGGAATGCACGACCTACATACATACATAAATACACAAACAACCGGTATATCTTTCTCACGCTCTCCCTCGACGGCACGTGTTTAAATGAAAAGACACGCAACGGACCATGACATATATCAGTCAGTTTGGTTGACACTGGTTGGAGTCTTTTCATAGTTTGGGGTTTATTAATGTTGTTGATATCTTACATAACTGTTTGATTTGGTCTTCCTATGCAAGATAGGAGATATACTCTGGATATCTCTTTGATGGTTGTAAGTATACGGTGTATATGAATAAAGTAAATAGAAGAAAGAACTAACAAAGCCTCATCTGTCTTACTCTCACTCTCTCTCACTGTCAATTCAACTCAACCTTCAAACCCCCAATCAACCCCGAACTATAAAAGAAAAAAACATCCAAAAGGGGGGTTGGGGCAGAACAAACAAAAAAAGTAAATATATAAAAAAAACAAAATGAGTATGTACCACCGCCTCACTATCATATGTATGAATGAGGGATTGAATGTATGTACGTCCAGCCACTCATTTCCGGGTTCTTTCTTTAGGCCATTCTTTCATTCATTCATTCTTTCTTTCTTGATTTTTGGGGTGTGGTCGGTTAGGATTCAAATGGGGGTTGTTATATTTGGATTGATATATCTGGGATTGCTATAAATGGGCTTTGGTCAGTTATTAATTATACCCTGTTTGTTAGGTGCTTACTTGCTTACTTGCTTACTTTAACTTTCTTACATACTCACTTACTTACTATTTGGGACTAGGTCGTTGGTGGTAGATGGTAGACACTATGTAGGTGTAGGGACTGATTTATATGACTGGATTGCTTGGTGGTACCTGGATATTTTGTTGATAATAAGTAGCAGGTAGTAGTAGTAGTAGAAATCCTACTACCCACCCATACTAACTAATATCATGCGCCTGTTCCATTCGGGATATCCCTACTTCTTCTTACCTACTACCTACTACCTACCTGGTAGGGATCTTAGCACATTTACCGCTTAGAGATCCATTTGATACCCAATGTATAAATGCATACATATTCAAAGTCAACTAACTACCGTGCTATACATATACGAGGTGGGTACACCCTCACGTCGGTCTCACCGTCACATACAAAGAGCCTTGGGGGATGATAGTGCCTAGATACGGATTGAGAATGTGGGGGGTGGAGGGAGGGAGGGAGGGAGGGAGGAAGGGTGTCCAGAAACAGGGCAGAAACAGTCCTGTTTCGAACGGGGCTGCAGCAGGGGTTGGATATTATTGCCTTTCTTTCATTATTTCTCCTTGCCCTCCCTGTCCATGGGGGCAGCTAGTTCGTTGTGAGCATCCTAGGTCGTAGTAATAGTGATAGTTGGTAATCCGGTGGGAGTCCCACCGTCGTGGTACCAATACGTCGGGGTTGGTCGTAGATTTATCCATCATTTTATATGAAGATGTATTATTTCTCTATATTATATGTTATGTCCTTGGAAATAACGTTTCCTTTTTGTTATAGGTATTATAAGCATCAATCATAGAGAAAGGATTAAAGCAAGCCTCACTATCCATGTGTTGTACAAACTACTTACCTCTTAGTCCTCACCTAGTACTTAGTACTTCGTACCAACTACCAAGAAAGACCAAGACGGCAGGTCTGTCCCAGTAAAAGGAGACAGCCCCACCCAACTCGCCTCATTCCTAGACAATGGAGAGAAATAGCACAACAGTACACGAAAGAAAGGACGAGCGGCCAGTGCAGCGGGTCTGGGTTCTGATGGGAAACGCCGCCGCATGGCAGACCCGCCTTGCCTCTTATTTCTCGGCGCTACGATTGCATAGTGTGACTGACTGACTGACTATCCACTCTCCACTGACTATCCACTGCTCGCAAGCGTTGCTGTTGGCCTTGGGGGGTTTCTGGCCCGTGGTCTATTGGAGTGTGGCGGCGGAGACGTGACGGGGTGGGGTTGTTGATACTTACTAGGTAGGTAAATCGGTAGGCAACCAGAAAGGGCAGGCAGGCAGGGAGAGGGTGGATTGTGGATTGTGACGGAGTCAGGCGTGATGATGGATACGGACGGATGAGGTATGAGGATGATGTGGTGGATGTCGTATCCTTGATCTGAAGCTGGCTGTGCTTTTTTTCCTTTTGAGGATCATCTTTCTGGATTGACGTTTCTGGTGAGGGGTTTTTTCTTTGCTCTCTTCTCGCTTTTTATTTATTATAATTATTATTATTTTGTGCCCCTTTGGTAAAGTTGATGGCTAGTTCCATGTTATTGCTTTGCTGGGGCCGGAACTGGGACTGGACTGGAACTAGGACCACATGGATCGTCTGTGTTATTGTCTTGGTTTGTTGCTTGATTGAGGATGTCGTACTTCTCAGGACAGAATATAATTCATATCTATTCACTGGAGGAGACCACCATCTTACTGTAAACCTGTAAACGCCTGTAGTCAGCAAACAGTAACGAACCAAACTCCTACCAGTTGAACCCTGACCATAATACGTAAAAAGGCCAGAGTGGAGGAAAGACACGGCACGGGCCCCTCTCTGGGTTGGATCGAGTCAGTCTAGGGCGGCTACCTCGACCACGGTCCCAAAGAAGTTGAACCGTAGTTGCGTTTATACCTTGGACCCGCGCGCCGGGGGCTGAGAGGCTGAATAGGGAGAAAAAGAACGGGACCCTTCAGATTGAGTTTTCATCGGATAGATTGGGTTTTACTTCATTCATGATTGGGTCTTTGGTTTGGAGTTGGTAATCAGTGACGACGGTTTCTTTATCCTCCCCCCCCCCCCGTTTTCCTTGTTGGGTGGTATTCTCGTTTGATTTTTCCGTTTGTGCTCGAACTTCGCACGAGTCTATCCCCACCAGAGGGAAAATTGAATCGAAACGTAAGATTATTAAGTGTCAATAAGCAGTACAAGAAAGAAGAGAAAAAGAATTAAAAGAATACAATAAAGCCTCATTCAAGTTCCCGTCACTGACTCGGAATGACACCTAAACGGTGAGGAATAAACTTCCAAGGTGACGACGCAGAGGATGCCTCATTGGACATGGATCAACGAGACATGGTTTTGTGTTGTCATTTTGCATTTCTGTCTTATTATTTTTTTCTTTCTTTGTTTTTAATTTTTTCCCCCATTGCTTTTCCAACGGTCGACCCGGAAAGACCAGTTTTGTCTTTGACACCGTTGGGGTTGTTTCTGCTTACTTTCTGACCTGCTTCTGTTTTCCTTTTCCCTTTTTGCGTTTCGCTTCCTGTGGTCGTCTTCTCTCCGACCAAAAGGTTGCGTCGTCTGGCCAGACCCACGACAGACCGTTTGAAACGTGTCTGTAACTTACCCATCCGTCGCGGAAAAAGGTTGGTTTGCCCGGTAAGCTTCGGTTGAGCAGTGCTGTCACATCACCTTGCATGACAGCCTATCATTCATCCGGCCTCGCGGGGCCACCGGGACAATGAACGGTGTGGCTGGTCTGGCCTCGTCGAGCCGTCGTAACGATCTTATCCTGCTGATCTGGATCATCTCAAGGCGTGACATGACAATCATTGACGGAAGCGATTCGACAGACGAGGGGCACGGTAAACAGAGACGAGGGTTGGTTTTGAGGTGGTCGCACGAGGGAGAGAGACCTGATCGGCAGGACGGAGAGTGAAGTAGCGAGCAGCCGACGACTTAACCAGCACAACCATACTAGTAGTAATGGCCATACCGTACGCCGGGAACCAACAACCTGGAGTCATTCCCCGAGGTTTCAGTTCACGTTGTACACCCATATGCATCGCGTCCTGTGAATCTGGCAGCCACCATTTCGATTCTGATTGCCCTTTCTCGGGATATTTGAAGAACGGCGAGGCGTGAACCCTACAGGGTCAATCGTAGGGAGACATGGAGAAGGCCACACTTCTCAGCAGCGTCGCACAAGGCCAGGGTGCACTGTATCGAACACAATTAGAGAGAGAGGAGAGCAAGGTGGAGGAAGGAGTCCTCGAAGACCGGGCGGGCCGGGCGGCTACGGGCATGGGGAAAGCCCTAAACCCGGCAGGCTGGCGCAGCATCTTGTGCCTCCTGGGGACACGACTGGGCAAATCGGGAAGCACGATGGTCCCCGAAAGGAAAAATAATGAACCCCGATCAGAGAAGGCATCCAATCGACGGCTCTGGTTTATCTTCAGGTCTTTCGGTCCTCTGCATTGCATCTCATGCTAATCCCCGGTGACATGGCGCTACGTCATGTCTCGGTACTCGTGCCATACAATCGTCCATACAATCGTCAGTGAACCGCAGATGCGATGAGACTGGCTTAACGCTGATCATGGAGATCTGTCCATGCCAATCAAGCTCTCTATCTATGGGTTGGCCGTTGTTCCTCTCTTTCTTGGATTTTGGGTCCAGACCCACGAGAGCTGTCATCTGCTTTCATTCTGACACTGACGGTTTGTCTCGTGGACCTCCAAAAACATACAGAATCACCAATCACCCACTGTGTTTGAATCTGGTCGTCGAATAGTACAATGCAGGTGTAGCAGGTGTTTGACTTCGAAGAAAGGGTTTGGATGTCTCAATGCAATGCACGGATTACAATATGCCGTGTAAATCTCCAGATATATATCTGTGCATATGTGCATGCACATAGTTGTACACTGGTGCATAAGAGGCTTGGCAACATAATGTTGGTCATGGGTTACATGTGCATCGATCATGGCCGACAGACCCCATGAGGATTACAATTTAGACCTCGAGATCCTCGGATCGCCGTCTCAGCCAGCCGATTGGTACTGGCCTCGATTGGGCAGGAGACTGCGATTACGGGAGCCATCCAGGCGAAGGAAGCGAGGGCGTGAATCTAGGTCGAGAAGGGGAAGGAGAGGGAAAAAAAAAGGGGGAAAGCCGACAAAGACAGACACAATGCGAATGACGCCACAAGTTTCGAGCCAAGAGAGTGACCACCACAAATCCAGGTGGTCATCTGCAGGACCGAATTGGCTGCAGCCAGAGCTGGTATTCCACCAAACAGAACAAACTGCCCACCTCCAAAAACTCGTGAGTGCTCGGACCTCCTGAGGTTCGCAGACCGCGAGGCCCGACAGTCAGGAAACAGCGGCGGATGCGAGAGGGCCGTTCGCTCCACTCTTTGCTCCCCAGGGTAGTAATCCGGCAATCCCTGCCTTGATTATTATTCTTATTATTATTATCGGTATTGTAATTATTATTACTCTGTTATTATTTTGACTAATATTTTCATCCACAACTCCAGACATGCCTATGCGAGGTAACGCAACAGATTTCATGCGTGGCAGAAACCCCCCTCCCCTTGCTGGATGGAGGAAAAATCATACTGATAATTTTCCATGTTTGTCCATGGCTTTCAGAAAACGTGTTCAGGGGGGATTAAAAAAAATCAAGATTCCATCGCGATTTGACAGGTAATATAGAGTATTCTCCAGTCCTTCTCCATCAATCTAGTTCGTATGAGGAACGAGGTGATCAAAGCTAGAAGTTTCAGAATGAGACAGCCATCCCCCTCCCAGCCGTTATGGGAAGTAGACTGACCCTAAACTGTGCTGTGCGTGCCTGAGGCAGACAGATTCAACCAGCCAGCCCCGTCTGCTGATCGGCGCCCAAGGGCCCCGTTGTACCGTACCTGTAGGTCCCATCGCTCACACACTCTCGCGGTATCAGGTTGTGTTTTTGCTTTTCCTCCCTCTGTTCTTTTCCTTTTCCTTTCTTTTTTCCTTTTGGTTTGAGTATGTACAGGGAACACCCCGGCCAGGGACGCTAACAATCCAGACCGCCAGGGGTCAATATCAAATCCTGCCAGTGTCTCTGATTGGTACCAATTCCAGGGGACATTGGGGACTACTAACCTAGTCTAAAGCCGGCGTAGCACCGCGCATCCTAGTCCCTCGAGTGTACGGGGGGTTTTCTTGCCTGGATTCTCCGTGATCCGTCATTCAATAAATTAATTACATCGATCACTAAAAGCAATAGAAATCAACATCAATTACCATTGATAATGGCCGTGCTGACCAAAATCTCCACCCCCCCCAAGTGCTCCCTACCAACTTCGACCAGCGGAAAGCGATCTGATAGGCAAGAGAGAGCCTTAGTCCAACCTGAAAGACTAAAATAAGGAGATCGCCATGATGTTACCAGCCGTTTTACTGGGGGCGGATTGGGAAGGGGGTGAATATGACCTGTCACTTGCACCTAGGAGTACACCCTTTTTTGTTGCCATTCCTGTTTCCCTTCTCTCTTTCTTGTTCAGGCTAACGGTGGTTGAGTCTGGCTTGTGTGTGAGACACCTTGGTGTTTGATCGGCTGTCTTTCGTGTCCCTTTGTACTCCGTATGGGGGGCTCGTTTCCTCAGCATTCCTTTCGTCTGATGCTCTCGATTAGGATTGTCAGGGTCCTGGTATGCATGCAAGATGAAAGATCGATGATCTAATTCCCAGGGTGCGACGTCCGTCGAATCCTCCTGTAAGACCGATTACCTCACCTACGGAGGTGGACTTAGTAACGTGAATTATATAGGTATTCGTATGTATTCGTATATACAGCCGTATGTAAGCATGTACGTTCGATGCGTTTGTACTCCTACACGGCAGCCTAACCCTCCGTTCCACGAGGTTGGATGGCGGGCACCCGTCCACATGGCTTTTCCCTCCCACGGCGGCACATTGGCGTCTGGTGCGATACGAATAGTTCGTCACGGGGGGTTCCTGTTCTTCCCGAATGGCTGGATATATGCGGCGACGGTACGAGGGTGGCTTGTCTAATCTTCGAGATGCTGCAGAGGGGAAAAGTTTCTTTCACAGTGATGGGGACAACTAGTTATTTGGAATTGGTGGTCGGAGTAGTGTTAGAACAAGGTTCGCGGGTCGGGGATTGACAGCGGGAAGCATCGCTGCCGCCTAGTAAACTCTGTTGTATGGGGTGTATGTATGTATGGATGGACGGATGGATGTGAACGTTGTGTGGAATGTGATCTCCCTACCTTGCCTCGTACGGAGCTTTTGGATGTTCCCCCCTTGCTTGAACGCCATTGTATGGTGGCATTTCAGCCCAGGAGATTGGAGCCGGGACGGCTCACAAGTCAAGTAAGGTTCCTGACGTTATGGCTTGCACTGATAATACACAAGATTAACTTGCCCATGACCAAGGATAGAAACATGACATGATACAGAAGCTAGGCGGACGAGAATAATGAGATTATGGGAAGCTAGTACCAGGGCAGGGAAAGACCCTGAGCTGAATACCAATATCCTGGTGACGAATCACCGAGTAAACCCGCGGGACTGAGACCCTTCAGCGATCCCTCCTCCTCCCCTCCGTTGACTAGGTGGTATGTGGCTAGCAAGTTCGAGGTCAGTTGTTTGAGATAGGGATGAAGAGACGATCCCCTGCAACAAAAACCAAGCCTAATATATTCTAATCTACGTTAGTAAATCTAGTTATCTGACTACCGAGTATGGATAACCACGCGAATATCAAACTCAACAAAAAGCGCGACTTTCAGGGCTCTTGCTTATCATTACCGGAAACCGTAGTGGGTTCCACCAGCCCCGCTGTACCAGAATGACAAATACCTTATTTTGCCAACCAATCAGTCGTTCACAGCCCAAGGGTTGGTCTTGCACGTCATGCCCGGATGTCGTTCAGGGGTTCGTGCTTCTACCCTATTCCTCTTCGTTATTTTATGTTTTTTTTACTTCTATCTTTTATTCTCGCTTTCTTTGTAGCCTTCCCTGTCCTCCATACGAGACTATAGCCCAGGTGCAGGTGACTGATAAACTGTCGAACCAACAAAGGACCACCTCCTTTCACTCATCTCACCGTTTCTTCTGACTTGTCCAGCCAGATGGTTTCAACGGTCTTTAACTCGTGGCAATTCAATAAATTCGTATACAATTCTTCTTCGTACAGGACAGAGAACGACATTTGATGTCCACTTTAAAATTTCTTATTGCAATTGGGCAGCGTTGCTCCCTGTCACAAGTGACAGCTTATCCACTTACTGCTGGCGGTTTGAAAGCCCGGTGCAGCTCCTGCTCTGTGCTCCATTGAAATTCGCGATGGCGTGCTCGAGGCGTTGGCCTGGTGGTGATAAATTACCAGAGAGCGAACGGGGTAAGTTACAGAATTTATACTATGGGTTACAGCCTAGTGTATCGCGGTACGATCCATACTACCCACAATACCTATTGAAAGGCTCTCGTAATGGCTCCCCTCAGCCCCATTCACAAGTGACCAGCGACCAGGAGTGTGACGGACTGCGACGGAGCGCGACGGAGCCCAATGGCTCCATCTCTAGCCAAGTAACTAGTTTGCATTGGGAGATAAGGCCCGAGAAGGATGCCCTAGAAAAATGCCCTAGGCACACTGGTGCATCGAGGAGTCAATGATGATCTATCCGATCACGCACAGTTAGCCCATGACGAAGCTTATTACTCCCTTTTCCAGTGTCTTGGAACCGTGGTCGAGAATCCATCCGATATGTCCCAGATCGACCAATCAGCTTGCCCGATCCAAATCGATCACAGAGGAAAATGACCCGATGAGTCTTAGCCATGGGCCCCCGGATGAAAGGAAACATCGCTAGTTTCAATAGTGGTTTCCCTTCCGAATTTCCCCCCCAATGCCCATCACACACACACACACACGCACACCCGGGTCCCGCACATGGCACTGCCATCATTATCCGTGCTATCATTCTTAGTATTATCCTTAGTGTTCTTTTGCGATGGTGGATGCGAGGTTCCAGTGTGCTGGGTACGAAAAAACTGTTTCCCGGTCTATCACAATCATAGTAGCGCAATAGCGTCGACATTCTCCAAGATGGAGGTTGCTAATGACCATGCTCTCCCGGCTTCCCCGAAATCGAAGCCGTGGGGCTTTCGTTGTCATATTGAACGCCTCAAAAAAATTCAAGACAGTGGTTCGTTCTTCGGTAGCTGAACTGCTGCGTGTGGTGCATGGCTAGTGGGTTGCGTTCCCCACGAATCTCAAAGACACAACGCAGCGCGTCGAACCTATCTCTTTCTTCCCCTCCCCCTGCCCTGTGTCCAGGGGCAAGAATCCTTTGAGATCTGTCAATCGTCCACTAATTACTGCATATGCGGGAGCGGACAAGCGAAAACGGGGCGCCCCCTTCTGTTCCTACAGCGAATGTGAGCCCATTGGGTTGGATTTCCTCCTGGTTATTGCGGTTGCATCTGCTTTCCCCCCTGATCACCCCGCCCGCTGAACATCCTGATCACCGCAGCTTCGATATTAGATTATTGGAGAACTGAACTGATTCTACATGATTGTCTCGTGCTTTGTCGGACTATATTGGACCGTCTTCCCGATTGCTGGGCTTGCAGAGGGGGCTGTGTTCGTTTCGGACTGGGCTGAGCTTGTAGACTGACGAAATCCGATGATTCTCGCTCTTGGGGACGTTGACGATCCCGGTCCAGTGTCCTGGGACGAGCTATTCGTCCTCTAGTAGCAGGTAGTACTAGCCTCCAGCTAAGCCAGCTAAGGTGGCGAAAGCCGTGGTGGCTCAGTACGTAGTTCGTACTCAGCTACGAGTCCATCATACTCGGGGGGACGACAGCTCAATTAGATCAAACGAAGAAAGTCCGTAGGTAGGTAATTTTCCATGTATTTCTAATACAAGACTACGGTGGCCTAGTACAATTAGTGGGTCGCATAGTCTATCTTCAATTTGTTCTCCATCCGTGCCCTCGGCGGCACCGACGCAAAGGTAACTTTCCCCCCTCCCAATCCTAGAATAGCGATTGCATACGATCAACATGTCGATCACAACCCCTAAGGGTAACGGAAAAGTCAAAAGATTCCAAATTGTCAGATTCCCAACGACGCTAGCTCATCCATGCCCACATGAACGGGTTCATGTTAGTGGTGTACTGGGCCCACGAGAGATCGGTCTGCTCTGTACCAATACTGTGAGGAGAATGAGGTCCTGTCGTAAAAAAATATGGCTGGCTGGTCTCTGGAGCATGGCAATCAATAACCCGATCGAATTTTTTAGTTTTGATTTCTGTTCATATTATTAGTATTATTGTGGTCATTACTTTTGTGTATATTTTTATTTTCAATATATCCAGTATTCTTAGCAATTTTATTTTTATATTCTTTTTTTATCTCGTTCTCGTTCAATAGTGCCAGAGAAGAATCCTGCAGTCTGGTTACCTATGTTACTGAACAATGCACACCCAGCGGGACCTGCCGACCGTGACGCTCTTTTTCTTCCCTCGATCTTGGTACCCCTTGACCACTGAAACGCTAACACTTTCATCGGCGGCAACCAGATCGGGTTGGTTCATTGTAAATCATATTTTCATTATTATTTGAGTCCACTGGTTGCGTTTCCTCCCGTTCCCTTGGATCACTCAAGGAATTCCTATTTCCGAACGGGTAGGTGCCCCGCCCGGCCCTAGGTAAAGATGGCGGTCGCCTTTTTCCGCACCGTTTCTGTCGCTCCAGTTTTCCTGTCAGGGACTGAACCTAGACGAGCATGGGCCAGTCCGTTGTCGGTAGGAAGAAGGGGGAACAGTAGTAAGCGGTATCATGGGTCCTAACTCCTGATCCCTCCCGTCTATTGGTGATATCCAGGGTCCATCCGTCGATTCCATGGGTTTGGTTGATGGATCGATCGCGCTGGAGATGCAGCCACCATGGAAATGGAAGACTTGGAAAGAAAAGAGATGCAGCAGGTCTTGGGTGTGACTGGGATTGAATTATTTAGTTGAGATTTATTTTTACTTCTTCTCTTGTCTTTTCTTTTTCCTCTTCTTTCTATCTATCTTCTTTTCTTATTTGATTTTATTTGATTTTCTTTTCTCTACCCTCTCCACCCCAGTATTCCATAGTTCCATGGATCGGTGCCGCACGATCGTTCTCTGCACTCCTCTTCGTCATGCCTGCACATCTTTAATCTATTTCGCTCTCGTCCAATCCCCATAACTCGTATACCGGGTGGCTTTGCTCGGCCGACTGTCTTGTCCGCCCCCTGAGCCAAAGTCTCCACACCACAGCTGTGACCAGATGGGGAAAGTAGTCTGGTACCTGGGCCATCGAAATAAATTAAAAAACACTGGGGACAAGCTCGCCAAGTCCAGGAGGGCCGGGTGAAGATCTTTTTTCTTTTCTTTTTTCCTTTTTCCATCTCACTTGGACGTCCCAGAATCAACGCTTAGCGTGACATTCCACGATTCCGATCAAGCAATCGTAGCGAGCAGGACGAGGTATGGCCCTGGTTAGGTGGATATACCTGTCATGTGCCGCTATCACTTCCTCCATCCACCATCCACACTTGGACGACTGTTCGGGGTTCCCCCTGGCTCTTTTCCACAGTCTCTCTCCGTCTCTTACACAATGGATTCGATCCGTGCTTCACTTCCCAGTGATTATAATGAATCGAGAAAAAGATGACGCAAAAAAAGGAAAAGGACCATACTAGTTGAGGCGTCTATTGTTCTTGTCTCACGTTGTAGGTCTTAGCACCGTTGTACTGACTCTGTAAACTATATCATATAGTCGAAAATCTTCCCCCACGATCTTTAAACAGTGGCGGTTGCAGTCTGTGCCTGATTCTCTCTCACAAACTCTTTCCTTTTCTTATTTTTTTTTCTTTGCCCTGTTCTCTCTCCTTGTCTTCTCTTTGCTTTTCTTTCTCTTCCTGTTTGTATGGTTAGGTAGACTGGATTTTTTCTCCATCGATGATGGGTCTGATGTTACCCAAAGAAGGATAGATACTGTAGCAGGTTGAGTCCATCGCTGGGACCTCCCCACTCCTCGATCGGCTTGGATCTTTGTCATGATGATTGATGATGATCATTATGATTTTGACAATACTCTATCTGGTCTTTCTTTCTTCTATTCTTTTCTTCTGGTTTTTCTTGCTTTTTCTGGTGAGGAAGATCCTCTTCGTACGTACGTAGTAGCTATCAACCTATCTGTAATACTGGAGTTCAATTCCTAGGATGATTCAACAGCTCTGGCACCACTGGTTTAGTTCCAGAGCTAGTTGATAGACTAGTATCCATACGGAGTACAGATTCATGAGGAAGGGGGTTATGGTTACTTACCGTACGTATTGAATTGTTACCAACTGTAACAAAACCCCACCTGGAAAAAGAAAATAAATAAATACATTAAAAAAAAAGGAAAAACAAAAACAAAAATCAAAACAAAAATAAAAAATCACAGAGTAAAAAGATTAATTTCAAATGAAAAAAAAAAAAAAAAATAAAACCAACAAAAAAAAAGGTTCAATAAAATAAAATCATTTTTCACTCGATTTAATCATTATGATTATTATTATTCCTCCGACAACTGTCAGCTCCGAGATCTTGGATCAGATCTTCTCCTATAGCATGCTGGAAGGTGTGGAGCAACAGCTTTTTTCTCTGACCCGTCTCCTTGGTCATTGTATTCTGCTTGTAGCTATAATAAATCATCATCATCCCTCCTCCTCATACTCTATTGTCCAACTTAATCCTCCATCACATCTCTCCTCCCCTTTCCATCCCACACTCCCTCCGTCTGATTATATCTACCACCTGGCAGACGCACCTGGGACTTTCCAAGATCCTCCTCACTTCGATCGATTTCCTATACTTTGCAGCCTGATCAGTGCCATTCATACACTCCTTTGGGTTGCATTGGTCAAATACTACTCGCTCTTCATTTTGAGTCTTCCACCTACCAGACTTCACTCCATACCTACATCGCATTGTCTTCAGCCACCTACCATACTCCGAACGAGACCTCAGCTCTACTACCGCTCCTCCCCGTGGTTAGCTTCTCAAGTGTGCTAACTTCACTCACTAACTCCTACTATTATTCACGGTACGTTGCCAACCCTTCCCGGTTTGAGACTTCCACCCCCCGCGGCTCCCCTCCCCCCCGCGCACCCGCCTTCCTGGCAGCCGCTCGCCCTGCGGCCCTACCGTGCCTGAAACCTTGTCGCCAATCCATTTTAAACCCCCTCTTTCCCTGCAACGCTTGTTATTTTCTATTCTCTCCTTCGAACCCTCTGATTCTGGTTCTTCTTTGCATTTGCGATCACTCCTCTAATTTCACTCCAGAATCAACTGCCAATATCATTCTACATACAATGGCTCCCACTCATCGCAGAGGACCTTGGGTTCCCGAGGAAGACCAGCTCCTCCTTCAACTGGTTCGCGAACAGGGCCCCAACAACTGGGTCCGCATCTCACAGCACATGCACTACCGGTCTCCCAAGCAATGTCGGGAGCGCTTTCACCAAAATCTGAAGCCATCTCTGAACCGTGAACCCATCTCTGCCGAGGAGGGGCTGATGATCGAGCGCATGGTCAATGAGATGGGAAAGCGCTGGGCCGAGATCGCACGACGACTGGGCAACCGCAGTGACAACGCCGTGAAGAACTGGTGGAATGGCAGCATGAACCGTAAGAGAAGAGGTCTCCCGACTAGCCCTCACCATTCCGCCTCCCGCACCTACAACGGCCGCATCGAAGCCCCGTATACGCGGGCCTCGATGGGCATGAGCAGTCCGACCAGCCAGTCTCGTTTCTCGCCCATCTCCCACAGCCGGCCCCTCAGCTCGTGGAAGTCCCCCTCCCGCCGGGATTCTTGCTCGACCGCGTCAGTCGACTGTCCCAGGCAGTTGACCCCGATCTATACCCTTCCCGCCCTCAACCGCCCCATCGAAACCCCTCTGACCTCCCCTGCCTTCTCCGAATCCTCGAACACCCTCTCCATCGAGCCACCTTCCATGATCTCCGACCACAACTCCGTCTCCTCTGCGTCTCCCCGAACCGTCTCCTCTCCTCAACTGCTGCCGCTTCCTATCGACCCCCGTCAGCAATATGGCGAATTCCGCAAGCACGCTGACGACATGTACTACAGCGGGTATCAGCTGCCGAAACCCCTGGAGCCTTGTTCCGACTTTTCTCTGAAGCAGAGGTGGATCGCGGATCACCAAGCCTGGAACCGACCCCCCACCCCGTTATCACAGCCCTGGCATGCCCATCCCGAGTCTGCGCGGCCTGAGTCGTCGCGGGATTCCCGAATGGGCCTGGATGCGCTCTTGAATTAACGGCGATGGTTCCTATCGCTTGATGACCGTATGAATTTTTTTGTCTGTGCTACTTTTTCTTTTCTTGTCTATTGTTTTGTCTTCTTGTATATGTGAACCCGACCTACGTCTGTCTTTAATCCTCTTTTTCCTTTTCTTGTGACTTTCCTTTGTTCTATATGGTGTACATTTTACCGGCTTCTCTTTCCACGGCAGGTCACGTGGATAATCTTGTTAATTTTCTACTGGCGACTCGAGTCTGAAGACCACTGGATGATTTAGCCAGTGGCGTGATAAAGAAGAACAGAACGAACGAAAATGAAAAGAAAAAAAAAGAGAGAATGACTCTTTGGAGACTTTACCCTAATCACTGATTGTTTTGTTCTGGTATCGATGGGTAATGTGATATGGTGGAAAAGGAGTATTGGCTGGGTTGTTTATAGAAAGGAACTGGGGATCGGACTGGGCTGGATGGATGTATGGATGGATTACCACTGCTGTACTGGTGTTTGAATTCCGGAGATTTGGTGCCTGTGACCCGATTTAATAATACAATACCCTATCGAAGCTGTTTCTTGATACACATGATTTACCATTTATTCCATCGTAAGAGTAATCTGAAGAAAAGAATCTAGATCACCTTCAGCTCAGTCGGTACAGTACCGCAGGTAGATCCCACCACCACTACGGACACCATAGCTCAGCTAGGAACCCATCTACAAACTTACCCTACCCCCCCTCCCAGTCGACCCATCGACCACCGACATGGATCAAGCGAGGAAGCAAGGGATACACCCACTAACGAGCAGAACCTGCTTTTCAGTTTACCTTCCGTCGGTGGCTGGCTGTCACTGAACCGAGCAGCTGGCTAGCTAGCTAGCTACTCCCTGCAGTCTGCTGTCTGTGAGCGAACCGAACCGAACCCACCACGGGAGGATACTCACGAGGGTGGGAGGAAGGGGGAGGGGGAGGGGGAGGGGGGAGGGAAGGGGGCTGTTCTGTGGGATGTCGTATGGAGTAATGATAATAGTAATATTGCATTTGATCGGGGGTTCCGAGGGGGGACACGACACGACGCCATATTTTGGTATAAAAATGGTAATAGTAATAGAGATCAGTTGGTTACTTGGTATATTTTTTTCTAACAATAATGAATGGTGAATATGAAGATATTCATCAACTGGTTAATATTATATTATCATAAATGAAACAAAATCGTTCATATGCATGCAACACCATCTTTTAGGAAACCCTGGATCGACAGGTCTCTTTGCGACCCAGCTGCACAAGACACCTACCTACCCTACCTACCTAGGTGTTGCTCGAAACGAGCAATGATTCGGAGAGATCGGGGGAGGGGTCGTTTATCCAATCCAATGGATGAGAGAAGCGAAGGTACATACCGTAGGGTGGTGGTGGTGGTGGTGGTGGGTCAATGGATGGATAGGATGGTTCATGCATTGCTTCCCACCATCAGATTCTTCTTGCCACCCCTCCTCGTCTACCTCTTGGGGCCAAAGAAGCGATTCTGCTAGGATGTGACTACACCCCTCTCTTGGCTTGCTTGGACCTGGTGACTGACTGGGACTGCACACCTTTTGTCGTTTTATTATTGGGGGAGAGCCTTTCGTACTCTTCTTTTATATTATCTAATTTTAACTTTTAGACGTGTAAACGGTTTGCACTGTTGATAGAGAATGGTGTTAGAGAGGGTTATGTCTGTATCGTGTGGTAGTTCCTGTACTTGGGTAGATTACCTACCTACATACAAGATACCCTAGATAATACTCTCTCCCATAAACCTACAATATCTACACTCATGCAACAGCTAATTTTCCGAAAGTAAATGGATAGTTCGATCACAAACTGCACGAGAGGATAAAAGTAATGATCGTGAACCTATCTGGCAATCATTTCCCCCTACCTACCTACTTACCTCCCCCGGGGCCATCCGCTGCAGCCTCCTTGTTGTGCGAGCCGGTTGGTCGTCAGTCAGTCAATGAGATCTTGCACTCCGGACCCCCGTTCCCTCCTCTTCCTCTTCCTTGCCCTCCCTGTCTTCGTCTTGTCTTCCTCCGGAGCTACATGGGTATTAATAACTAACGGTCTTGCTATGGGGGCTTTGGGGGGGTAAGCTGCTGCTTTTTCTGGTCTGATGCTGGGTAACACTGCCTTGGTGGTTTACGTTTGGTTTGCGTTTGGTTTACGTTTACGAGTAGGGATTGTGTTATGTGCGCGTGTGCGTGTGTATGGGTAGATTTCGTTCACCTCCTTTTCCCGTTTCCGTGCTTGAAGAAACCGGATGGTAAGGTATCCATTGTTCCGCTTTTACAGTCCGAGCGGGGATATATGACTCGCAACGCTCACATTCACAAGGGACAAGGGTGAAGAGCGTCCAGACAATAATCTACAACCAGAAAGGATATTCGCAGAAACGAAGACGGAAAGAAAAGTAAATAAAACTTGATAAATCACCGAGTCGAAGGAGGGAGAAATCCCCACAGAGTACGTGCCACACAGTCCAGTCTTGTCACCGTTTCCCGCCTGGCGACTAGTCCGTGGCGGAGATGGTCTATTGGCTGTCCTGGGTGGTCCTGACTCGCGACACGGCCAGCTCAAGCCAGCGAGTGACCCTGTGCTGCCGATCACACCTAGACGCTCTGCGATCTGACCTGGCTTTTGGGTCCACTCCGTGTGTCTAGAATATCCAGTACGGAGTATTAATGATACATTGATAGGGAAAGGTGGTATAGGTATGGATAGTAAGGAGAGTTCGGTGTATGTGTCGGTTCCTTTCCGGAATGCTTTAACGGAGTGGTGATCCACTTGGAGACAAAGGTGGATTGTACGACATACTGTCAGTATGTAGGCTAACTCTAACAATAGTGCCGATAGAGCTGTCAAGCTTAACAAAGAACCTGAACAATTGAATTCAAGACTCAACAATGACAACGACACGACACGACTACGACAACAACATCCGTCAACAGGCTCAATACTCTTTCCCAAACCAGCCAACCAAAAGCCAACTGAGACATCTTTTGCACACGAACGAAGATCTCTCATCTTCCCACACTAAGGCAAGTCAAGTCAATCTCAGGATCCGATCCTGGTGCCATGATTTGGAATACTGGTCACTAGCGTCGCGATTGGGGCGGAGCTAGCGGGACCCTTTCCAGCAAGCAACACGCCGTGACGTATTGTACTACACCTCGATGTCTAGTAGGTCCTACCCTACCCTCGCAGGACGGGGTTCCGATGCATCGTGAGGATTTGATAGTCGCCTGGTGGGGGCTCTTGACCGTTGTCGACATGCGATCCTTCATACGCCGGACATGACTCGACCGGGTCGAACTCACACCCGGTCGTTCCTTGTTGTGCTTGGATTTGCCTGTGATTGATTGAGTACGGGACACTGGAAGGCGATGGATCTGTTCGTTCTTTACCAGTCATATTATATATTAATCGTATATTAATTTAGATTAATTGGTAGTGGACTGCATACCCCGTGTCTTGCTGTGATCTGCAGTGTACTGTATCTGTGCCTTTTTTTAGTTGTCTATTCCTGGTATGAAGCCCTCTTTCTTTACCCTTGTATTTCCTTTTAGCAAAATATCTATGGGCTTAAACACGATATTCAAGTGGGGATTTACGAGCTCGCTCCTTCGTCTGCCCAAGAGCTAGCTAGGCTGATCACATTGTCAACCTGCAGAGAAGGGTAAGGGTGCCTTGCACGTTGCAATCCGTTCGCGGGGTTCCCCTGGCTGGTAATTTGGTAACTTATACTACATTACAGTACAGTACGTACATACATCCATACATCCATATCCATATCGTATTTCCAAACTCCAGGCGAAACGAACATACTATATCATTGAGCGAAGCAAGCGCCCATAATCCCAGATATTCAACGTACTCTATACAGAGACACCGCAGCTAAAATAATACACCATCGTACAGGACTGCCTAACTGTCCATCCTTGTAGACAGGGATGGCATGTCCCAGGTTAATTAGACTATCAACGTTCGACGTCGAACTAATTTGAGAGCTTACCAATCTGAAGCACCTATTGCATTGTAGCTGCACAACTACGATCCTCGAAATGATACGAAGCGGTGGTTCATTTCGTATGAAAAGCACGAGCATATGGATTTGTTAGTA
The DNA here is from genome assembly GCA_002850765.1 of Aspergillus taichungensis. NCBI lineage: Eukaryota > Fungi > Ascomycota > Eurotiomycetes > Eurotiales > Aspergillaceae > Aspergillus > Aspergillus taichungensis. Next base: position 69,111 of record KZ559577.1, on the reverse strand, counting down.
AACATTTCAAGTACTGTATGAAAGGTACTTCTTTCTTTACCTTTCCCTTTTTATTCTTTTCTATAATGTTATGATCATCATTATTATCATCATAAAAAAAAGAAGAGCCACAATCTCAAACCCAAGAATAGACATAACCAGCCCTAGCGCGATACCCGATCAGGAAAACGCAGACAACACCCGTCTATCCCCTTACGCAGTTCCCGATCTTCACATCAAACTCTATGTAAAACACAACCCGGCGAGTGGCGAATGCAATCAATCAATCCCAAGGCAAGTACCAAGCAGGTCAAGATAATCCACTGGTGGTCCCAGCTTTTGCGCGCAAAACGCTCCCAGTGATTCTAGACCCTGTGGGTGGGTGGGTGTGTGTGTGTGTGTGTGCGTGTGGGTTTCTGATGTTGAAACGGCTGCACTGGAGTCGGGCCCTCGCAGTTCCACAGAGAGGGGAGGGAGCATGAGTCATGTTATGCTGTCGGGTTTGCTTTCTCGGTACACTGACTCGGTTCAGCTACGGCTATTCGTTGCTCTTGTTTGTGTCTCTGTACGGTCAGTCGGTGAGATGTGGTGGCCGTGGGACTCCCGGGTATCTTTTCCGTTTTTGGTCTTCTTGTCTTCTAGACTGTTTGGTTGTGATGTCTGTTGGTGCTGCTTATTGTGGGTAGTATCTAAATCTGTAATGACACTCATTCAACTGTGACCAACAGTGAGGAATAACAGGTCGCCATAGCGTCCACAACAACTTACCGAGTTTGAAAATGAAGCTTATCAACTCTATATCAGAATTGGTGCGAGGCACGCCGGTCGAACCGCGCCACCTTCAAGGCCATAGAGGCCAGACTTGAGCGTTCCTGGACATGGGACATGATGCCATCTTTTCTAGTTCCAATGAGAGGTCCTGACGCTTATACTCAGTAATGTAGAGGAAGTTTTTTTGTAATGTCTCTGTGCCTCAACAGATAAAGCTGAGACCAAGCCCAATCATTTGTATCTGGAGGACGAAAGAGACCTATTGTTACAGCCTCATGTTAGGCAATGATCATATTGGCATATGAATATACCAAGTGCCATATCTTTAACTACCTGCTTGAATGGTATCAACAATGTATTTCACAGACTGTTTCATGCTTCTGTGATCACTCAACATGGATCTTTACTGAGTAACAGAAGATACCGTATAACTGCAGTGGATCACCCTCTACTTCTTTCTTATAATAAAGCGAATAGGTTCTATAGGTTTTCACGGAGTGTATACTCTCACAACAAAGAAGGATGATACTCTCTTTGTCTTTAATTTTTCTCTTCGGTCTTCTCCTCTTCCCTCCCACGTCTCTCTAACCCCCCCCAAAAAAACAATCTCAATTCCTAAGATCTCTAGAGCTTCACCTCTTTTGACATAGTCCTTTCAACATACAAAATTCATATTTCGTGTCTCCTTGTTATGACCAGCTCTTGGGTGCTGCAATCATACCATTCGACCAAAAGGCATACTATACTGAGCGCTCTTGCTCAGTATCCCCGGGCACGCTGTACATGATATACTTTGTTAGGCCACGCCTAACACCTCTGACCTCGTTCAGAACCTCCTCTTTTAAAGCCTTACGCTCTTTGCAGCCCTGAGATTAAAGCTAAGACGAGCCAAATAATTTTTGGATACACGCTGGTAGCAGCTCTTTCCCGGTGAATTACTAGCATTGCCTAAGTAAACCAGATTTGCCGATCTGAATCTCTAACCGATAATTTTTGGTTGTATACAGGAAATGCAATTGATGCCCCTCGCATAGAGAAAGACAAGAGAGACAAAACACAGCAATCCCATTGCAATGGCCCGAAGTAAATCCGCCGGTCCGCGGTATTTCGAGGGCCCAAGGGAGAGCTGGACTATTTTCAGCTTTTCGGTGACGGATTTATATCAGAGCAAGTCCATTTCGCACACGGGGGCATAGCAGTATGCCTTTGAACCTCTGATGAAAAATTGCGTCAAAAGCTCCTTTGAAGTCTTCGTGGCGGCAAAGGTTCTCGAAAGCCAGGCATGTGTTGCACCTAGACAATGTCGTTCATTCTGCTTGTCTGGATTCCACCTTGATGTGGCATGTCACCTTTTCAGTGTAGCGGTGATTGTCTGTTATATCAACAATGACCGTCTCAACGAGGAGCGGCCGGAGGGAGTCTACCCAGGGATCCTAGCTCATTGGAAACGTCTCCTCTACCACGATCTTATTGTGAGTGCGTCCGTTGATCTGACGACGTGGTGGTGAGGAACCAACCCCAGAGGGCCCCCACGACGACGGCGAAGGCAGTCAAGACAAATTTGGTGAAAAGGACTGAAAACTGGGGCAAGGCTCACCTCAAACAGCATGAGTGCTCTCACTACCAATTGGGTTAATATTGAACTGGCCAATAGCGATGGTTTTTCTACTATTAATCTGATCACGCGATTTGCCTCGTTGACAAAAATTTGACAACGGTTGATCAGATAGCGAAAAGCAAACCTGGCGAGTTCAATCTGTGGGCCCATCAAGTCTTCAAAATTTAAATGACTTCCCGGGGAGAATGCTTGCAGTACTTCGACACACTGAATTCCGCGACTACATCTAACAATGAAAAAACAGTCTTCAATCTGTCATGAGAAGAAAGGATATTAAATGCCAAACTTGACATGATTTGGAACCAGAGTTGGAGCGATTCTTCATCTTCGCGAATCCACCATTCGGTGTCCATGTCAACATTATCAAAGACACCGATTGGACTTTGATTCTTGCTATTGAAGGACCTCGTCCCACCTTTCCATTACGGGTCCTTTTCTTCCCGGAAAGAGCTGATTACTGGGATGAAGATGGTCTCTCAAGAAAGACACCATTCCCCCTTCCAATGACAAGTTGGCCATCCCACTTCTCGAGAATAATGTTGAGATTGAGATTAATGGTATTGATTTTGAGACCCGACGATTCGGATTTCAGGGAAGATAGAGCACGAGTATGGGAAGATTTTCATGGTGGTATTAGATGTTTGAAGATATGGTGGAAAACATGCGAAAGATCCTAGACTCAGCATAAAGGCTCTTAGAGCCCCGTCAATCTGCTATCAGGTTTCAATGGAGTGCTGGTGCTGGTACAGGGGATTCTGTTTGCACAACTATATATGAAAAAGTCTCACTGAATAACCAAGTTAGTCTTATTGGTCCTCTCGAAGAGACCAGGTGAATCATATAAATCAAGCTGGCAAAACTTCTATAATTTTGAAGTGCTACCCACTACAGAGACACTGCATTGGAAACAAGACCTTTGCTGCCTTGTGCTTACCTGACACCAGAGTAGTAATATCATAAAGGTAAACTATGTTAAACTGATTTTCTGTGACATCACCCAAGCCAAAAAAGGCCAAGGGCACTATTGACAATCCTGTTGATAATACTCTAGGATTTAGTAAAAACCCAGTAAAATCCATCAGCTAGCGATAGCGACCAACCTATCAACACAACATCGTCTGTCCGGGGACGTAACGTTCTCCGTATCCATTGTTTCGCTAGTTGCACTGTCCTGTCTCAGCTTCGGGGACTCTCCACCAGGATACTAGGATCAACGATCGAGTCTACGTACGGATATTTCGGAGCAAGTCACAAAACCAAGCAGGGATGAATACCTTCAAGCATACAGAAAATACGGTATCAAACGTGTAATTCAATATCGACAGTACCGGTGGATCCAGGCGATGGTTAGCGCGGGCCGACTGATCGATTCCAGCCGGGGCGTTGAGATCAGACCCTGCGCGAGTGGCATTGATTGGTTGTCGGAAGATCCTTGATCAACTAGTCTGGATGTAGTTTAGTGTACCCGCCTTACCGATCCGCCCGTGATCGGCAGCAGAAACAAATAGCCCTTCTTGAAAAAGATGGTGTGAAATATACAGAATAGTACCGTCGTGGTATATTACCTATTTTGTATGGGTGCATTTGCTTTTCAGCTGGTCTCTTTGTGTTTTCACTTTTTTCTTCTTTGTTTGTTTTTCTTTTTCATTGTTGTCAATACCTGACCAAGTTGTTAAACTGATATTATATCATTATCACAAGATTTTCATCTGTCTTCAAAATTCCATTCGGTACAGTGGCCATCCAACCCATGCAGCTGTCACTCGATTCACGATGACATTCCTGATACTGCCAGCGGCAACGATGGTATAAGGTCCATCCCCCTGCCTTAGTTCCGAGACCAACAAAACAAGCGTGCAATACTCATACTCGATACAAGTCTGATCTAACCCGACCACCCCTGTTGGGACGACAATCAGTGGCAGTGGTATTTGTCACGGTGGAGCAGTCTCTGTTCAACATGACCATCTCTATGGCCGAGAAGGTGCGTCGGTGGGGACGGGGACTCCATCTACTCGGCACGACAGAGTCATGGCCACGGACAAATCAGGCTTCAATACAGACAAGGCCCAAGCACAAACCACTCCGGTCAAAATAGTTCCTGCCCTGGCCACGTGGACTTTGGTCACATACGGGCCGTTGCCGTAGACTTTCGTACCGTATCGGCATTACCGAGCAGATGGACTGACTCGCTAACGGTTATTGGCAGACAAGCCTGGACTACTGGTTTGATTTGAGTTGATTAAAATTATTGATTGTTTTTTCATTCTTCTTAATTTACAATTATTATGATCGTAGATTAATCGGTGTATCCGATTGCTCCATTCCCATCGGCTACGCTCAACACCGAGCGCGACTATTGATTTGGCGAACCTAATTTGTCCCTGGATTTTGATTTCCATCCTCCCCGTTGAACAAGGGCCATCTCTCGAGCCAATGACCCCCCCGGAGCATTGGCTTCCCTCACCCCGGAATCCATGCTCAATCTAATCCCCGATACAGGGCTCTCTCCCCCAGAAGAGACGCTATTTCCTCCCCGTCCCGCCATCTAGCTACAGCCACCCAATGGTCATTTCCCGCATGCGAATGGACAATCATATCTCTGCGTCGTGCGTGCGGCGTCTTTCAGTTGCAGCTTGGTCCCCGGCGTGTCGCCTGGGTGACCTATTTGCCTACAAATACAAATACATCCCTGTTCGCTCCACTGTTGGACCCCACTGGGCTATTAGGTGCCATGTTTCTTTCCCATCGCTGAGGCGGTTATGCTCGGGCGAGAGTGGCTGGATGGATGGATCTCCCTGGTTGATTGATCGATCGATCGATTGATCGGGCTGCAGTCGCTTCCACATACCGAGCTCGCTATGGCTGACGTGACTGTCCTGGTTGGAGGATGCTGTGGCTGGCTGGATGTCTGCTAGCCGGGGTGGCCGAGACGAGTGAGGCTGAGCTGATCGACGAGGGAGAAAGTACTCTGTACGTACCCTTGTCAATGGGTATATTGAACTTTCGCCACGGCTCGTTCAGTTAAGCCAGTAGATGTTCTTCCCTCGGATGCGGATACATCCCTGCACACCGAGAGACCACCATCCTGTTCTCCTTCTCTTCTCTTTTTCTGTACGGAATACTGCAGTGGCAAAGACAGGACGGCCTCTATGGTTGGCTGGCCCGGCGTTCATCTACGTAGCTAGTCGGTCGGAAATGCAAACCCTAACTCCCTTCCCTCTCAACTGGCTAGCTCCCTGTTAGCCCTCCATGCCATTTCATTTCGCGTCTTTCGCGGCTACTGTTTACTTTCTGGTTTGGGTTGTACGCCATTTTGTGTGTTACATATGGCACAGCTGACTTGGGCCCTTGGACTGCTGTGGTGTAATTCTTGGCTTGCTACGGAGTTGGGCTTTGCTTTGTTTATGCAGTGGTAGTGGTTGGTTTGTTAGATGGTAAGTTTCTGGGTTGATACTGTTATGCGTTGACCAAGTATTGGGATATAGAGGGTAGTGGTAGATGAATAAGTGGGTAGATGATCTGGTAAATAGGTAGATAGATGGATAGATAGACAGACAGACAGACAGACAGATGAACGGATACACACATATGCCGTCACGAATAAACCCGCGGCGCTATATACAAGACACATCAACTTGATCCCTAAACCAAGCATCAGTTTCTTCATGCGTACTACTTCCAATTCCCTTTGTCATGTATTTGTAGTAGACCCTTCTTCTTCCTCTTTTCCCCCGGTGAACAGAGTTCGCTATGATTGTGATATACCGGCTCGAGTGAGACACACCGGAAAAGTGAGTCGCGCTACCAGCGGTCTCTCAGCTACGGTGTATCTATCGACATCGTCGGTGGGACATACAGTCATTTGGTCAACCGGTGGGGGAAAGTGACAGAAGAGGTTGTAATTTGTGTTTTTGGAGACGTATGGATGTGTATATGTGTCTGTGTGGTGTGTAGATTTTACCAGCTCATGTAGGAAATTGATCTCTAGGGCTTTTGACTAGAGCTGTCTTGAGGACTTGTGGTTAGTTAATAGACTATGGGCGGAGGTGGACATTCGTGGTGGATTGTATATTGTAATTACGCTGACTCTGTTGAGTGTCCTGGGAATGGAGAGCAAGTCACTAGGCTGGGCTTGCTAGAATTGGGTAGATATGAAGGTATCTCGCTTGGTGAGCCTACGACACGTCAATGGGAAGCCTAGATGATATTGATGCTGTAGATGCACTGCGTGAAACCATGGACAGTGCTGAGGCAAGAACAACATATCTAGATACGAACAAAAACCGGCATCGTGTCGATCGGACATTCAACCTCCACTTCTTGCCCTCCCTCATGAATACGCTCCTCGCCCCACAGCTTCCACGACGCTCCCCGCGGGAGATAAGCTCGCGTCTTGCGCTGTCCCGCTTCAAGGACCGGCACAACAAGATACTTAGAGCCATACAGATACTCCGTCTCGACGTCCCAGGCCTTCTTGTCCTGCGGGAACTCATAGAACAGGGTGCGGATGACCGGCGTGCCCTTCTCGTGGGCCTCCTGCATCAGACCTCGCGTGTAGTCGCGAAGTTCCTCGCGGATGGAAATATACTTCTTGCAGATCTCGTAGATTTCCTCTCCGTAGGACCAGATCTCGTTGTCACCTCCGGCGGCCGTCGGCTGGTTTGCTGGTTTGGGCTCTCTGTCTCCGTGAAGGCGCATGACAGGGCAGAACGCCCCCCACTGGAACCACCGCGTGAAGAGTTCCCTGAATGCCGGGTCGTCTGGGTTACCGCCGTGGAAGCCCCCGATATCTGTCGTCCACCAGGGGATACCGGCCAGGCCCATGTTCAAGCCGGCGGCCAGCTGGTTGCGGAATGCGCCCCATGACGATGCGATGTCGCCGCTCCAGACAAGCGCGCCGTACTTCTGGCTACCGGCCCATGCGCTACGCAGTAGATTCACGATGTTGGTCTGTCCCTCCGCTTGCATTCCCTCGTAGAATCCCCGTGCGTATTCTTTGGGGAAGATGTTCCCGATTTGGAGGTTGCTGCCGGCGTGGTAGCGGTAGATGTCGAAGTCGTAGATGGTATACTCTGGCTCCGCCTCGTCCAGCCAGAAGATTTTGATGCCCTTGGCGTAGTAGTTCTTTTTGGCCTTTTCCCATATGTACTTCCGGGCTTCAGGGTTCGTCGCGTCGAAGTGCGTCACGTCTCCGTCGCATTGCATGGCAACTCGCAAGCCGCGGTCGTGCCGGATGAGGAGTCCTCGTTCGAGCATCTCGGGGTAGTTCTCTGAGAGGTTCTCGACTGTGGGCCAGATCGATACCATCAGCTCGACGTTCATTTCTTTGAGCTCCTTGACCATCGCGTCTGTGTGGGTTGGTTAGCTTTGTCTCGCTGAGCGATGCGGGTTGGATCGCCATACCTGGATCCGGCCAGAATTTGGGATCGAAACTCCATTCCCCCTGGTGCTTCCAGTGAAAGAAGTCAACGACGATGACGTCCAACGGGACCTTACGTCGCCGATGCTCACGCGCCACTTCGAGCAGCTGCTCCTGGTTCCAGTAGCGAAGTTTGCACTGCCAAAAGCCTAGTCCGTACTCGGGCATCATGGGAACGCGGCCGGTCACCCTACTGTAGGCCTCTTCGATCTCCGCGGGGGTGTCGCCTGCAACAACCCAGTAATCCAGTGATTTCGTTGAAAACGCTTCGAAACTCATGGTATTTGTTCCAAGCACAGCCCGCCCAAGGCCGGGATTATTCCACAGGAAGCCATATCCAAGTGAAGAAACAGCAAACGGCACACTGGCCTGCGAATTGCGGTGCGCCAGCTCGAGATCAGCTCCCTTTAAGTTGAGGTAGGGCTGCTGATACTGACCCATGCCAAAGATCTTCTCTTTGGCGTCCAGCGACTCGAACCGCATCGTGAGATGGAAGTCTCCTCCCAGAATTGGCCGCAGCTCACGCGCTTCCATCTCCAAAGCACTACATTTGGGATCGGTCGGATCGCGGCGATGGCGTGCGTACTCCTCAAGAAGCTTGTTTCCCTTAGAGTCGTATATGATTATCTTGCCGCGGTGGGACACGGTTGCTTTGATCTTGCCATTGGAGATGCTGGCATCTTTGCCGGCTTGGATATCAATTGACGGTGGCTGGGCTAGGTTCGTGCTCTCAGACAGAGCCCAATTTTCGGTTGGCATAGACGCCTGCTTTGTGGCTCTGATGCGAAATGCATTCTCGCCCCATGGTTGTATCCAAAGGAGATGGTCGTCAAATCGAAAGACTAGCTTGTCGTCTTCGGCGAAGAGCATGATGGGGATGCGAAAATTCGTGATAAGAATGGCAATGTTCGATTGATACGAGGATTTTAGAGAGTCCAAGTCTGCGGTCAGGTTTCAATAGACTATAGGGTCAGTTAAGAGGCAACAGACTTGCATCGATTTGCTTCGTCATTTCCCCTCATCGATCCCCATTCCCCCAACTGCGATACCATCTATTCTTCGATGAGCGTAGGCTAATCCCCAGTCTCATGCACAGACTTTTATCCGCTGCAGTCGTGTCACCGAATCCTGAATTCATTAGCTCTTCTTCCCCTCGTTCTTTCCCCTCGTTGGATGGATCAGCATGAGTGGTGGGACATCTCATGTCTTTGAGCATGACCGGTATAAGTTATTCCGTCCAACAACTGGCATTAACCACCAGTCGAACGCCTGATTTATATTGGTTTGGGGATTATAGCCTAAAGTATTGATGAATAACCTAGGAAGTGCGATGATCACGAGGCGGGGAAAGTCCGTGTCTTAAACGACTAGATCACAGGTTAGTGTTTTGTTTGCCGCATTGTCACTTCATCCACGATCCTTTGGCTCGACCTTCGATACTACTGGGTCGTCGTGGGCTCTGATGCAGCTTTCTGTCGTCATGGCTTCTCTGGTCGAAAGGACAGAAATTTTACCTAGACTCATCCATCACCTTTGACGTGGCGGTATGTCCAGAAGAATAGTGATAACAGTCATCACATGCAGTCATACGTTTGCAATCCCTCATCGTAGGTAATCGTATTTGCTCCTTTTTACTACTTTGAGCTCCTGGCAGGATCGGCTCCGGCTAAATAAAACGTTGCAAATAAGACTAGGGACAATGTCTAGGAATGTGACTCGTCAACGGCAGATATGGTGGCCACTGAACGACTGGGCAACCTATAGAATCCTCCAACACCCTGGCTTTAAAAACAACAGATATGCGGGGCTTTATATATCACTATAGTAGAAGCTTTATGGCGGCGCCGGGGACGACGGCCTAGGCGTATGGTGGCTGTCAAGCCTCGTCTGTTGGAATGTTTGAGTTATAGGAGTCATCCTTGATATAAACCCGCTGCGACCCCTTGCAGTCCCCAAGACGGTTTCTGAGAACGAGTTTCGAATCCAGTCGGGTGATTTACCCTTAGAGCAAAAGATGGAGACAGATAATGAGTCCAAAAAGGAGCAAAGTACTCAGTTAGAGCACTCTGATCTCGTCAAGAATGGAGCCCAACAGGCGTCCGAAGCCGAGCACCAGGCGTCATTCTGGGAAGCCCTGAAAACCAACCGCAAGGCTGTTTTATGGTCCGCAGCCATTTCTCTGACCATTATCATGGAAGGGTACGATGTCGGTAAGAATAACACTTGTTCTCGGTGCGATTTCTCTAAAAACTGGGAAATATTGACGATGATATCTTCTTTTAGGGCTGATTTACCAGTTCTTCGCATATCCCGCGTTTCAACGGACCTTCGGGGAGTACCGGGCGGATAAAGATGGCTACGAGGTATCCGGACCCTGGCAAGCTGGTCTCAGCAATGGTGCCAACGTGGGCATCGTCATCGGCGGTTTCCTGAATGGCTTCCTGTCCACACGATATGGGTACAAGAAAGTCCTCTTGGGCTCGCTGTTTTTCATGAACTGGTTCATCTTCATTTTGTTCTTCGCCCCGTCAGCGCCAGTCCTCCTAGTGGGTCAGATCTTGTGCGGGCTCACCTGGGGTGTGTTTGCGACGACTGGTCCTGCCTATGCCTCCGAAGTATGTCCACTGGCATTGCGTGGTGTCCTGACGTGCTATGTGAACCTGTGCTGGGCGATTGGCCAGTTTATTGCATCCGGTGCGCTCTATGGTCTATTGAAGGTCGAAGGTGAGTGGTCCTACCGGATCGCCTATGCTCTGCAGTGGATATGGCCGGTCCCTCTTTTCATCCTTATCCTATTTGCCCCCGAATCGCCGTGGTGGCTGGTGCGCAATGGTAAATGGGAGGATGCGCACAAGGCCCTCGGGAAGCTGGACAATAAAGATCGCGAATCGCATCAAAGAACGGTGGCTCAAATGTCACAGACCCTCGAACTCGAGAAGGAAATGGACGCAGGCTCGAGCTATCTAGATTGCTTCAAGGGTGTCGATCGACGCCGGACCGAAATCGTGTGTCTGGCCTTTGCGGGACAGGTACTTTCTGGGGCGCCTTTCGCCTACACACCGACGTACTTCTTCGTCCAGGCCGGAATCGATACGAATAACGCATATCAAATCGCAATAGGCGGCACCGCCATCTCATTTGTGGGAACTATCATCTCGTGGTTCCTGCTGGGATGGTTTGGTCGTCGTCAACTGTACGTGGGTGGCATCGTGACCTTGTCCGGCCTACTGCTGATCATCGGCGTGATCGCCTCTGCGTCCGAATCTGGCGGTGCCAAATGGGGCCAAGCTGCAATGTGCCTTGTGTGGCTCTTCACCTATTCAGTCACGCTTGGTCCCATTACCTTCACCATCATTTCTGAGACGTCGTCGATTCAACTGCGCGCTAAGTCGGTGTGTTTGGCTCGGAACATCTACAATATTACCCAGATCATCGCAAATGTCATCGAGCCGTACCTGATCAACCCGACCGAGGCCGATTTGAAGGGGCGGACGGCCTATTTTTGGTTTGCAACGGCCACGTTGACCGCGATCTGGGCTTATTTCCGACTCCCCGAATGCAGGGGTCGGACCTATGATGAGTTGGATGTCATGTTTCATCAAGGCGTGTCTGCCAGAAAGTTTGCCGACTATGAGGTCAATGTGTACGATGGAAATGCGCTGCGTAAAAGGAGCGTGGGGGAGAAGGAACAGACGGAATAGAATGCCAGTGGGAAGGCGACAGGGACTTGTGTACGGAGTAAAATTGTCAGCATAGTAACATTGCAGTCGAGCTTCATTTGAATACAGTGAATATCCTCTACGGGGCCTAGCTATGCAGTGCGCAAAAGAGACAAAGGAAGAGAAAGAAGGCTGATCTTCTCTACCTATACCGCTAAGACTAAGACCAAATACAAGATGGTCAGATGTATGGGGAATGGACTGCAAGTGCCGTAGGTCAGCTGACCGTTTGGCCGGTGGCCAGTCACTGCTCCTTTCACATAATCGAATTTACATGCAACAAGCAACTATTCTGGCAGGCGCGAGGAGGGACTCACAACAGATACACATGTCAGACAACAAAGTTACTCAGCCTTCCAAGAGACCGTTGTAACTACTCCATAGTTCACCACACCAATGATGTCAAACGGGCAACTCCGCCACACTTGACCGGGCGGTGAGAAAAGAACGTCTCATTCTCATTGCCGAATCTGACAAGCTCCATCACTTCACTTGGCGATCGAATCGCCCCAGCTTTCTACCTCACTCAAACTTCATTTATACCTTGCTATTGTCCGTTGAAAACTGATTTGGTGATTAAGCTCTCCAATTGGAGTAGAGAGTATCTTCACAATCACATTTGATCTAGCGTGCGACCCCACCATGGAGGTCGTTGCCAGTGCGGACACACCTCTCCAACCGGGACCCTCCTATGGTAACCATCCGTTTCCCAGCGCCATGGACGCTTCTATGGATATCGATATGGACCTGGACCTAGGTCCTATGCCAGAAAACGAGCAAAACCAAATCGTGAGTCTATTGCGATCTCCAATCTTTCCTGCTGCTGTCCCCTAAGACATTCCGGACTACTCAGGACCCCATGACCGTGACATCTACCGCTGCCGAAGGCGCGGTAGACCCTCAAACTGAAGAAGCGCTGTATGAAAAAGTTCACGTTAGAGGCGTCGACGAATTGACTACAGACAACATTAAAGAATTCGCAATGAGCCACTTCGCCGAAGAGAAGCCGAGCCGTGTCGAATGGATTGACGACACGTCCGCAAACCTGATCTACTCATCGGCAGATGTTGGCCTTCGAGCTCTCTCCGCCTTGACACAAATTACCGAAGAAGAGGACGCGTCCTCGCTACCCGCCTTGCGCCTGCGTACAGCCAAGTTGCTAGCTAGCCACCCCGACTCGGTTCTCCAGGTGAGATCGGCCGTGAAGACAGATCGCAAGAAGGCGCGCGCCCACGAGTCCAGTCGATTCTACCTCATGCATCCGGAGCACGATCCGCGCGAGAAACTACGACGCGAGCTTTCAGATCGACGGCGTCAAGGTGGGGATAGCGTCGATGGTGATTACAGACGAAGGATGTTTGACGATCGGGAGTTGCGCCGACGACGGGATCGCGATGCGGATGAGCAGTTTGGTGCGAGTATGTACGATGATGGGGGCGCGACGAGCAGCGACCATTCCGATAGACGACCGCGGCGCGGACGCCAGGAGCTGTTCCCCGAGGACGAAGGGCGATCGTCTGGTCGTCTTCGCAACCGCAGCGCGTCTCCGGGGCGAGACACCTTGGTGGAACATGGATACTCGGATCCTGACGAGCGCGCCTCGCGCAGACGGTTCCGCGAGCGATCGCCTGGCCGTCGCAACCTCGGAAAGGAGCTTTTCCCCTCGTCCGGCACGGGTGACAGCGAAGCTCCGCGGGAGCTGTTTCCGAACAAGCCCACTTCAAGTTACCTCAAAAAGGAACTTTTCCCAAATAAGGTCAGCAACCACCGTCGTTCCGACGCGATCGATGCTGCAGATGAGACTGCAGACCTTTTCGCCCGGAGGATTTCCCTTCCTTTAGTTGACGGACAACAGGAAGAGGCACCATCTCAGCGCAAACGAAACATCGAACTTTTCCCGGACTCATCAGCACCATCGGGTGCCAGTATTCGAGGGTCCTCTGGTGGGGACCAAGGGTTTTCTATCCGTGGATCTGCAAATGAGGGTATTTCGATCAAAGGACGGGGTGCTTCTGTTCGCGAACTCTTCCCGAATAAATATAACAACAGCGGCAGGGCCGGGAGCAATGCGAACAAGGAGTTGTTTTCCGATAAGATCGAGGGACGAGGAGGCCCCCGGCGGAAGGCTGAGGATTTGTTTGGTTAAATTAATTTTTCGGACACTTTCGCATGGACTTGATCATATACACACCATCTTATGAGCCATAATCGTTGTTTTATTTGGGGAAATTTGCATATGAGGAAGTCACTAGTGACGCCACTCAAAACATCGTGATACCAATTAATTCTATGTCAAGTGCCTTGACTTAGTCTCTCACTCTCGTTATAAACCCTCGTAAAGAACTGTAGGAAAATTGCTTTCAAGAGAGCATGGAGATTATTCCAGAATTCAGATCCCCCGCGGTTGACGTGACTTTACCCGATAGAGTGGCACCACCGCTCCATTCTACCCTTTTCCCAAACCTTATTCCAGGGACCTCGGTGCCCTCTCAAGAATCGCCAGCGATCATGGCTTCACAGTCACAGTCCCAGACACCCTCCCTACCAAGCACTCTCGTGGCGCGCTTTTTACGAACAAACAATTACACCGAGACGCTCCGCGCATTCATCCGGGAGGCGGGCCTCCCGAACAACGTGGGGCAACCGAGTAGCAGCAGCAACCAGAACCAACACGGCGAGAGCAGCTGGACCATTGAAGGGGTGCTGGAGGAGAAGAAGGCGTTTGACAAGAGCGTGAACCTTGAGCGATATGGAACGAACGATAAGGAACGAGACGAGTGGAGTGTTCCAGGTATATCCTACATCTCCACGTCCCGTGTGCGTGCCTTAACTGATGCTGTTGCTTTTAGCGCCCACGAAAGCGAATCCCATTCAAACTCCCAACCCTGCGAACCTGCTGGCATGCTCCGTAGAGCCATGGAAGCAGGCTGTCGGCGGCGACAGGGAGGACGGGGAGGAAGAAAGAGAAAAAGAAGAAGATAACGGCACGTATCTCGTCGCTACCGGCGCAGACAAACAGCTCCATCTGTTTTCAACCGCTGCGGGAAACCACATCGTCAAGTCGTTTTCGGGCCTCTCCGACTCGCCGATCTTGTCGTATACGACTGTTCGAAATGGCAGATACGTTTTTCTGACTAACATGTCAGGTCAATTGCTCCTCCAGAGGGGCACGGAGACGCTGGACTGTAGGAAGGACCATGCGAAATACGCGGTCAAAGTGGTCGCGCATGAAGAGGGGGGTGCGGAAGACGGGAAAACGCACGTATGGGTTGCTACGGCTGGTTGGGACTCCAAGATCGTTCTGTACAAACTGAGCGTCCCCAACGAGGGACCAGAGACCGCCGCTGTCACGCTGGGGGAGCCCGCTGCGTATATCAGCCTGGCGTCTAACCCGGAGTCCATGCTTTTTACCCGCCACATCGACACGGGAGAGCTCATCTTGCTTGTCTCCCGACGCGACTCGACACACCTCTACTACTATCAGGTCAAGGACCACCACGACGACTCTACCAGTGCGCCCATCACCCCTTACGAGTGCCCTCTCCTCGGGACGCAGAACCTCGCCCCGCACTCCAACGCCTGGGTGGCCTTCTCGCCATCGTGTCTAGCCCTGAGCCCGGACGATCCGGGCTTACTAGCCGTCGCGGCGTCAACTACACCTCACATGAAGGTCCTCCTCGTGCGTCTTCTGTTCCCTTCGCAATCGGAGAGCGCAGACCGCTCAGAGCGCGACGGGACCGAGCCACGCGCCACGCAGGCCACGCAGGCGCTTGCGGCCCTGTCGCTTCAGAATAAGGAAGACGCGGCCATACTCATCCAGGCGAATACCTTTGCTCCGCAGACGGCGTATTCCACCCCGCAGGTTGTATGGCGGCCTGATGGGTCCGGGCTTTGGGTGAATGGCGACGATGGGGTGATTCGTGGTATTGAGAGGAGGACGGGGAAGGTTGCTGTCATGCTCAAGGATGGGCATGATACTGGCTATAAGGTGCGCTCGATATGGGCGGGCTGGGTTGATGTCCTTGGGGATGGGGGTGAGGTTGTCCGTGAGGAGTGGCTGGTTAGCGGGGGCTTTGATAAGAAGTTGATAGTTTGGAAGGCTGGCTGAGGTTGCATATGTAGGCGGTTCTTTTTCTTGGGTTGGAGCATTTTCATTGGAGGATTTACGAAGAATAAGCGTTGCATTGCATAATATTGAATTATATGAATTCTTGAATATCTTGGAAATGACTACGAACAATCTGTAGCCCTCCGTCCATGCACCCTCGACCATAAGAAACGAGATCTGGGGTGTTTGGTAATTGGAGGGCATGGGATCTTCTCTCGGCACGTTGATAAATCCTTCAGCTAACGCGTACGGGGTAGAAGCGCGGTGCTGTACACACATATGCCTGAATAACAAAAACAAAAAAACACAAAAGCAAGACTACTTCTTGAGGGCCATCGATCGACCGGCCCATTCCTCGAATCTGATCAAGGAGAAATCACAGAGCCAGGAAAGGGAGGGTAATGTCGTGAATCGAAGAATGGGATTTGGGAGGTTATTGTATGTAACAACCGTCGCGGAACCAGCCCAGCCAGGCTATCCGACAGGACAGGAGGGACGCTTTCATTGTCATCGCACGTGGGAGAATAAAGGGGAAAAAACAACTGCCGACAAGATCGAAATCGCTCTCATTTCAGAATTTTCGGGTCTTTTCTATATTATTTAGTAGTAGACCTGATCTATGCGACCTCGCGCTTGCCCTCCTTGCGCTCCTTCTGTTGGGGGTGTTAGCGATTTGTATCTTCAATGCGACTATGTGGTATTTGAGTCGTGTGGGAGGTATTCGTGTAGGTGTCGTGGGGTATAAAAGGTAAGGACTCTGCCACGTACCAGAGCCTTCATGGTGCCATGAAGAGCGTGTCTGTGGTTGCGGCGGAACTTGGGGTCGACACCCTTGAGGGAGGGGTAACGGTTGGTCTTAGGCTTCTTGATACTGTTGGGAGGAAGGAGCAGTCAGCGGTGTATTCCGATGGATGCAAGACCGGAAGCTGTCGCGAGAGGTTGGATGTGGCATGTTTGTTCGCATCAAGAACAAGTCCCATCAACGTCATTCCAGGAAGCCGTCAAACATTGCCACATCCATCTGTTCGTTTCCCGTTCGCAACACATCCGATCTGTTCAACCGGGAAATACACACCCGTTACGGTGAGCCTTCTGGCTGTTGTGGTGCTGAGACGCGTTCTTCGACTCTGTAGGAAGAAAAAAAAGACCCTCGTCAGCGATTCATTCCGAGCGACGTGGGATAAATTTTCCCATTTTCATCGGACCGTCCATATTCAAGGGAAACAGACGCCCGAGAAAGCAATATGTCGAAGGGATCACGTACTGGCCATCTTGTCGGATTTTGTCGCAACTGGGAGACGGTTGACGGAAAGTTGGCGGGTGAGGGTATCCTGAGATTGAAGCAATGGGCCGTCCGGCCAGCAGAGCTTCGGCTAGGGCTTCCCACTATCCTTTTTGTGTGGGATTTCGCTTACCGGGCACGGTTAGCGCTGGTGATTGGTCCGTTGCGGGATTCGATGCATTATGTAATCTAAGTCCTCAGGCAACGATCTTCTTCCGGCTTTCCTTGATTTCCCAATATTGCTTTTTAAGTAGCATGTCATGGTTATACGCAGTAGTATTTCGGGCAAGACAATATGCCTTATCCAACTGTTTCAGATTATTCAAATGGCTGGAGTTGCCATCACTTGTCTTCTCAAGAGGATAGATGCGATCCCGTGATCGGTGACTCAGCACCCTTACAAAGTGTTAGAGCGTCGCATATGTCGCATATGTCTAAGTCTAAAAGCGGGGGGATTTTCAAGACAAGTGCCATTGATATTGTGCCGTCCGGGAGATATTGTTTGACCATGAGCAAGCTTGAATAATGAGTTACTTACGAAGGTTCTCGCATGTACCACCAATTATCTGAATTGAATGCCGTGACGGATAATTGCGGTATCAATAAAATCACGTGATATCAAATGTTTAGACTATCGTCTGGACAAAACCAAATCAAAAGTAAAGTGGAATGGTATCAACTACAGGGTGAACATCAATTCAACCTTTAGACAGTAAGAACTTCCGGCATTCTTCCTTTGGTGTCACCTCAGGGCAGATCAATTCATCGGACAGCCGCAGTGATGAAAAACGAAGGTACACGTTGGGATATCCATTATCCTCGTACGTAGTGCGTAGAATGACCCTACCAATGTGTCTATCATTTGATAACAATTGAAAAAAACCGACAGACAACTATATGTTTTGAGGATAGGAAGGAAAAAGATTGATATCCATGTACGGAGTAAACTGGTGAATCACGGGGTGTGGCTGTTCGGTCCGGGAAACGGTAGTGCCACGTGACCGAAAGAGCCGCTAGGGAACAACCGGCATCCGACTTCGACCTTTGCACTTCAACCCAGGTTCCAGAGGGATACTATCACCACCGCTCTCTATCCACCCCATTGCACCATGAGCTCTCTCCGTTTCGCTCGCGCTGCCCTCAGGGCTCGTCCCTCTGCCTTCGCCGCTCCTTTCCAGCGCCGCGGTTATGCTGAGGCCGTCTCGGACAAGCTGAAGCTGTCTCTGGTCCTCCCTCACCAGGTACGACTCTTCGAACAGGACCACCCACTTAACGCGCGCATGTTTTCGAGACTAACCAAGAATTCTTTCCTTTAGACCATCTTCCAGTCGACCGGCGTGTATGTCAACCCGCCTTTGCCCTTGCCATTTCCCTGATTCACCGGAGGGCCATTCGCCCCCCCTCCCTCTGAACGATCCCATACTCATCGATTCTTTCTCCCTACAGTGTCCAGGTCAACATCCCCGCCGAGTCCGGTGAGATGGGTGTCCTCGCCAACCACGTTCCTTCCATTGAGCAGCTCAAGCCCGGTCTCGTTGAGGTTATTGAGGAGAGTGGTGCCAACAAGAAGTTTTTCCGTACGTCCGACATATCATCCGATGCCCGCTTCTCCGGAATCTCGCATCGCCCTGGCCGACAAACGGTTCCATTGTGAAAAGCATCTCTAACACTGATATTTTCCCTCTTGCAGTGTCCGGTGGCTTCGCTGTTGTCCAGCCCAACTCCCAGTTGAGCGTCAACGCCGTCGAGGGCTTCCCTCTCGAAGACTTCAGCCCCGACGTATGTTCCGCGCCCAGATATCCCTATCGCAATATACTAATAGATTACTCGTTCTGTAGGCCGTCAGGTCCCAGATCGCCGAGGCCCAGAAGATCGCCGGTGGCAACGGCAGTGAGCAGGATATTGCTGAGGCCAAGATCGAGCTCGAGGTAGGCCATCATGATCCGAAGATAATAATTATATCAGCGGCTAATCATGCAACAGGTTCTGGAGACCCTGCAGGCTGTGCTCAAATAGATACCTGGTGTACATATCCACTCTTGATTGCAGCTCTGAACGTGTAGAATTATAACAGCTCCATTGCGGGTTCCATTGATACTTCACCATGCGTCCATCCAAATAGAATATCTTTGTTCTAGTCACCTTTGCAGTACCCATCCAGTCACCTATATCTCCGTGTACCTGTGATCTTATCATTTAGGCTTTTTATTAAGGTTGAGTCGTTCCTTCCCGAGTGGATGTTGAACGCATCCGATAGCGTTCCTCCCACCGCCTTCTTTCCGGATGCTTTCTACATCCCCTGCTCCCCTCTTTCCCTTCTACCAGTCTACCTTTTCAGACATCGTTTCTGTGAACTGACATCCTACAGCAATAGTCGGGACATCTAATGGGCAGTAAAACAGTCAAGATGCAGTCACATTCGCCCTCTGTACTGAAAACGCTAGACTGCAACTCGAGGAGCCTCTCTCACCATCCAACGCCCTCAACCTCACCGTCATCTCCAAACCAGAAATCTTGCCTGTCAGAAGAGGAACATAAACCAGCAGTGCCATATTGCAGCGATGCCCAAGACAGTGATCCTTGCCAAGCTGGGCATGACAATGATCCAGATCAAGTAGTATCTGGCAAAGGAACCGTCCGCTCGCCATTCGTTGAAATACCGTTTCCTAGTTCGAATCTGGATTTGCTGGCCGAGCTGACGGACAGTGATTTCCTCTTCGACGGACCGGAAATGCCCCTGAACCCGCAGAACACACCTGAGGGTGGGGGTGGAAAAGTGTCTCCGCTCTTCTCGAATAGATCTCGTGATAAAGCCTATCAATCATCTCCACTGGCCGAGCCAACTGCATTAGCCTGGCTGACCGATATATTCGAGAACTACGACAATTCCATTGTCCAGGATGGGTCAGTCTTACTCTCATCGGAGCCATACAAGCCTACCTTGCTATCGAGCACAGAAGCTGTTGCTTCGAATTCACCAGAAAACAACCGCCCAGGCCCAGCGGCACAGCCTTCCCAGGACACGTCTCAGCCATGTCGGCAGTTGAGCAGTCTTTGCCAGACGATGCCTATGAGCTCTTCGAAGCCGAAAAGTACCCACATTCCATCCAGGGACCAACCTGAATCGAGTCATGAAATAGAGTACATAACGGCAGATAAGCCGAAGAAACCGTTAAACAACATACAGCTCAACCGGAGACGTTACGTTGCGCGGACTTTACGTCGAACTTCTTTGAAAAGCTTACGCACGTCGAAGGACTACACATCTAGGGATCCGGACCTTTGCTCTTATCGCACAACTGAGCCGCCGCCTAATCTGAGGTCAGAGCCATGCCATGCAAATGTACCCGGATTTGTTTGGTACGGTAGGCTGTGGAGTGCCACATACAGCCCTCCACGAGGCACCCGAGCGATGAGGGGTTCCACAGATGGCATGGCTACTTCGGAGACCTTCAAACAAATCGGCAGAAGCTACCTCCCTTTGCTCGAGGAGCTGGAGCGAAGCCCGTTATTTGGGTGGAGCTTTTATCATTGCCAGGTGTGGATAAGCTTGTCTCATGGGGAAGATGCAGCGGATCACAGAGCCCAGAATACTGGCACTCATAAGTATCAGATCAATCTAAATGTACCTGCGCTGCTCCTCTATGTCTTTGTTTTGATCATGATCACCAATCTCTATATTTTCTCCTTGAGCTTCTTTTCTCGGGCCCTTGATCGCGCACACCGGCTGCTATCTCGATTCACGGACATGGTTCTCCAAGAACTGGAAACACTTCGCACCGATACTTCTACACTTAGGCTTCCACCGCCCGTCACAGACTGGCTCTCTTGCTTGCAGAGTAACCATCGCGTTGACCTCGGGTTTGAGCTGAAAAGGGTTCATTGAATTTCAGTCAGCTCCTTTGCCTCTTCTTTCGGTTCTTCCAACGATCGATTGCCTTTTTCTGTTTCTATTTCTTTTTTTTAGGCTTTAGGTTCTTTCCCCTCTCTCTTTGCTCCACCCAGATGCTTTACCGTATACTTATACTCGAGCCAATGGATCAAATTATGACCTACTCAGGATGACTTGCGGACGTGGTATCCAATGATGGAATGCTTGGGCGATCTTGATGGCGGTTTCATAACAGCTGAATGTGTTATATGTGGGCATTCTTTTACTTTTATTGTCATGTGTATATTAGTGTTAAACATGACCAGGTCATTGTCACAGGAAGCCTTGCTCGAGAGTATGTCCAATTTTAAATAACTTAGCAAGTCAGTCTATATTACTCTTCTACGACAGTTCATCTGTGGGCGGTGGCATGAAGATTGTAATAATAATGCAATAACATTATAAACAGGCTACATTACAGATTTTCAGTCGCTCCATCAAGCCTCTATCTCGACTGAAAGGATGATACAGTAAATACACATATAGACAGTTGAAACATCAAACATTCTTCGTACTATGTGCAAAGGATTAACATCAACAATAAACCCAACCAACAGTCTTCATACACTCCCTTCCAAGAGGGCAAAAAGACAAAAAGTCAAGAAAGAATTCATAATATGATAACCACCCATCCAATATCGTCATTTAAGCAAGAATCAAAAGGGGGCTGGGAAGGAAACGGAAAAAACATCGAAGAACACAAACGTACATCCATCCTAGATTGAATTCGTTCTAGCATGGAGAGTGTGTAGGTAGGTGGGTCGATAAGTAAGTAAGTACATTGCGGGAGACATCATTCAGTGAGTAGGTAAGGTATTTGTTTGTTTGTTTTTTTCTTGATTCGTGGTGTTCAGAGGTCATGGGCTGGAGTGAAGGCATGGGAGTTGGGGGGTCTTTTTTTTCGTCGTTTTTCTTTTTTGTTTTGCTTCGTAATCTTCAATTCGTGGGTAGTGGTTGAGTGAGGTTCGTTATGATGAAAGGGCGTAAATAGGCATGAGATGGAAACAGAAAGGAAATGAAAACTTCAACGCTCGCGACATAAGCTTGCCATTTCTTCGTGGTAATTGCGTGAAAGGGGTGTCATCGATGATGAGAACGGGTTGGTCGGGGGTGGAGAAATAAATAATGGAGGGCAGGGGGGTATAACAAAATGGAGAGGTAAACAAGGTTTGGTGTGCAAATGGAATCGAGACACCATGGTATCTTCTTCGGTCAATGGCCGTATCATATCAAATGAAATTTATGACGAGACCTCGTCTACAGAAGATACCCTTTTTTTTAATTCAGAAAAGACTGTATCCTACTGGTTGGATCAAGTAAAGTCCACGCTGGGCTGCTGACGCTCTTGTCGCGTGCGCGCTCGTTCAGCTCGTCTTCTCCGCCGATTATTGGCGTAGTCGCCGCTGGCTTCCGTCCCCGTCCATGTGCCAGGGGAGGTGACGCTGCCGGGGCCGTAGGGCAGGCTGGAAGGGACGTGAGGTGGCGGGGGAGGTGCCATGTGGCTCATGTCCATGTTCGACGGGGGATGCATCGCAGGGGGAACAGTAGAAGCGGCAGCGGCGGCGGCAGCGGCGGCTTCCTGCTGCTCTCGTTGCATCTGCTCTTGCTGCTGGCGCTCGAGCTCCTCGACTCGACGCCATCGGGAATACCCGCTCTCGTTGCCCGATAGCGAGCTCGCACTTCCCGTGCGGCGTCGGGAGCTCCGTCGATCTCGGCGCCGCGCTTCGCGGTTGGCGGCTGCTTCTTCCTCTGTGAGCCTGCGGAGCGTGACGTGTCGGCCGTCGTCGTGCATCTTTACTTTGAGGGACACGGGGGGCGACTCGACGTTGTCCTCTCGGTGTCTGCTGCCGCTTCGGCGGCGGTGGGGCCCGGGGGCTGCACCCATTGCTGGTCCGGCGGCGAAGTCGGAGACATCAGGTCGGGAGGGGTCGTAGGGCGGCATGTCCGAGGGGTGATGGATTGGCGTAGCGGGGGGTAGCTCGGAATGTGGACCGTCGACGGGGCCGGAGGAGGCAGCGGGGCCTGGGTGGCCGTGCGAGGGGCCACGAGGGGGACGTGTCACGTCGCTGGTGAGATCGGTGGCTGTGAAGGAATGGGTTCTCCGGTCGTCTCTTCGGGTCTGCGGGTAATAACCGTCACCGGTGTATCGGCGCTTGCTGTTTGCGCGAGCCAGTCTCTCGTCTTCGATCTCGTGACGACGCAGTTCATCTATGCGACGTTGATCGTCGTCGTCACCTCGGCGGCGATTGAATATGTTCTTGATGGCCGCAAACGCCCCGGCACCTAGAAAAGCATTGCGCGCCTTGTGGGTGCCGCCTTGATCGTGATTGGAAAGGAAGGTGCTATCGTAGAACTCCGATGATCCTGGACTCTGTGGTCGGCTTGGAGGTCGACTCGGGGGTCGGTTCAGAGGCGTTCGGTGAGTTGGCTCCGGCCGCCGTCCGTCTTCCATCCGGCTCATGGTCGCCTCGGTCATACTGTCACTTCGCGTGTGGGCGCGACTATACCGGCCCGATTCTGTATCGTCGTCTCGATCGCGACGCCGGTCAAACAGCTTCTTAGCAAGGAAGGCACCGCCGCCGAGCGCGCCCAGCTTGAATAGTTTGCCACTCCAACCGCCACGACGCGATTCCTCGTCCGAATACTTATCCTCCGTATATGACATTTGCGAGTCATCATGGTCTCTCCTCGAGCGACGCCTGAATAGCGCGGCCAGCCCAGCGGCCCCCGCGCCCGCGGCGGCCATCCGACCGAAGTTGTGTTGAGGACGACCCGGGGGAGCCGAGGGACCGGAAATGTAGCTATGGCGACTGTCGTAGTCACTTCCCATGTGATACCCATCTGTGTCATATAGGTAGGACAGCACGAAAAAGGCGAGCAGGAGGCCGAAGGCCGCCAGCGCGAACAGGATAAACAATGACTTCGGGGAGCCATACAGGGTGAGTCCTAAGGGAATCTGGATGAGGCCCAGGAGGGCTAGGGCACGACCCAGCCATCGATGCAGCTAGCACGGTCAGAAGAGTCACGCAGTGAGACAATTTCGCAGGACCTACCACCAGTTTCAGAGGGACATGAAGGCGCTCGCGCTTGCTTTCTACCTTGTGGAGAAACCAGCCCCAAAGAACTTGGAAAATCACCATCACGTAGATGGCCAGACCAATTCCATGATGAGGATTGGTTAGGCTCCTGCGCGGACCCACCGTAAACCAGCCCAGGACAAAGACCACAGTGGTCAGGAACAGAGTCAGAACCTGACACCAGGCATGCAACTTGAAGGCCCAGAATGGATTCGACCGGGAGTAGTATCGAATGAGCATCACCGAGAGTGGTACAATTCCCATGAACACGATCGTTGCGATGACGGCATGAGCGATGACGAAGGTATGGTACTGAGGCATATCTCTGAAGCGGTTCCCCATCCCTACACCACAATGAGTCTGGCGGACGTTCCTCGCATTCCGGACTTGGACTTACCATTGTATCGCATCGTCTCGAAATTCACACCCATGAGATTGGGCAGCAAGAACGTATCGCGTCCGGAGTCCCATGTTCCATCACCCACGTGCAGTGTATTCGAGGCATAGGTGCTGCTGCCCGGATCTGTGAAATCGGGACTGGGCGACATCGCGTTTACCAGGGCAGATCCGTATCACTTGTCGTCGTCGGTATGGAATATTCCCACGGTGTTCTCGCGACACAAGTCTGTCGGGATGACCGCAGGAGATCTATCGAGATCCCCCACTGCGGAGAATACACCATGCGCCGATCGCACCAATCAATCGAAATTCGCAGCGCTTGCCGATTCACTTCGATAACAGGATGGACACCAGAGAATCAGGGGAATAGAGATGCGATCGCGAGGCTCGGCAAATGCGCTGGTGATCGGTTGTTGTTCGATGAGCTGAGGGCGTACAAATAGTCGGCGGCAACGGGGGGAGAAATGAAAACAATGGCCGAGTAAGATGAGAGCGGGGAAGATGGGACGGAAGGGATGGGAAAGCAATCGTGGTTCGAAGCGAGGAGGCCAATAACGATCTCCGGTCTAGACCCAACCAATATACCAACTGCAGGACGGACAATTTCTCGGATTGAATAACAATCACGATCGAGAGAACCAGAGAAAGAAGATGGAGAATTGAATCGATCCAGATCCAGATCCACCGTCCGGTCCGCATATCAACTGTTTGCCGTTTTGAGTTTAGCGTGCCAACGCATAACCAGGACAACCGGGTGCTGACTCAGCTGCATCGATCGCTCTTATCACGTTATCTTCATCTTATCAGCGTGCTCAGGTGATCAACTCCATCGTCTTTCTTCGTTGCGATGTAGACTTCTACTACTCTGGACAACCATCTTCGAATGTTTGGCATCCTTCCATGTCGCATTTGTAAATAACTCATATTATTATTACCGTCAATCGTTCAGCATGTCTCAACTCGAGATCTTTCTCAAGGCCCTGTCCCGGTAACGTCAACTGTCCCGTCCTTCTCGCATGCTGACCAGTCGTGGGGAGAGTGAGGGGAAGGACGATAGTGGCTGACCTGTTAGGTCTGTAGACTATTAGGGTGGATATAGTATGTGAATGGAGGGATATCGACCTCTGATGACCCGGTTCCTCGGAGATAAGACTAACCGCGTCTACTTCGCCAGTACTTTTTGCTGGTCTGCGTCTTTTTATCCTCAGCCAATAAGCAATTTCCGACGACGGTCGACGACGGGGCTCGCTATCGATTTCCCGACAATAAACGTCCTGGGGTTCGTCTGCTACATGGGATATACCGCCGCGTTCCTTTGGTCTCCCGTTATACGTGATGAATACGCAGCCCGTCATCCCTTGGCGAAAGAGCCTACCGTCCGCTTCAACGACTTCGCCTTTGCCATCCATGCAGTCGTCCTCAGCATTATCACCTACACTCAGTTCTGGCCCCGAATTTGGGGGTTCGAGGTGTCCCGTTTTCAACGCGTGAGTAAGCCGGTGGCCGGTCTTTTCTGGGGCTCAATTGCGGCCGTGGTCCTGGTGGTCTTCGTTGTGCTACGCCAGGGCCCCAACCAAGGTTATGATCCATCAGCATGGGCATGGATTGATGTCGTAAGTCTTTTCAGAAAAAGGTGAATTTGTTTTTGCGCTTCATCTAACTTGGAGGGGGTACAGGTTTATACCTTGTCCTACGTAAAATTGATCGTCACCATTGTCAAGTACGTTCCACAGGCATGGGTCAACTATAAGCGGAAATCCACGGCCGGCTGGAGCATCGTGCAGATTCTCCTGGACTTGACCGGTGGGGTTCTCTCCCTCATCCAGCTGGTCCTCGACTCGAGCTTCCAGAATGACTGGAGCGGTGTCACCGGAAACCCCGTCAAATTTCTTCTGTCCAACGTGAGCATCGCTTTTGATGTGGTCTTTATGGTCCAACATTATCTTCTGTACCGAGATGTAGAGGAAGGCGCTGGCAAACCACCAAATGCCGGTATCACCACTCCGCTATTGGACCCTCAACGACGGTCAGCGAGTGTCTAAGGTGGGGTGAGGGGAGAGGAAACTATTCCCGATTAGGAGAAAACTGTGCAGGACCCACGTCTTAATCCACCTCCTTGTTCCGGTTGAGAGTGATGC
This sequence comes from Aspergillus taichungensis, assembly GCA_002850765.1. Taxonomy (NCBI): domain Eukaryota; kingdom Fungi; phylum Ascomycota; class Eurotiomycetes; order Eurotiales; family Aspergillaceae; genus Aspergillus; species Aspergillus taichungensis. Next base: position 42,667 of record KZ559577.1, on the reverse strand, counting down.
CTGATTAGCCCATTTCTGGAATTTTCGTGGTTTTGTCTTTTTTTTTTTGGTGCACATGCACATTGGTTTCATTGGTTCGAGATCCGGTCCCATCGATTTTACTCGATGGTAACTTTCGATGTGCATGTGTTTTTGATTTTGATTTCCAATCATTGTGAACGCCATAGACCAGCAACGAGCGGATGACACCGCTCTTTGAGCGGTCGAATTCATGGACGCACCCAAGAAGTAACCAGTCAGTGAAGGCGCTGCAAGGGCCGAAGTTGACAGAGCCTAATTGTATTCCAACGGTTGCACACTCGGTGGAGTCGCATTGAGGCTTATCAACCGTTCTCTGAGCGGTCAAATTACTGAGGATCGACATTCCTTTTTCTCAGCCATGTCCGCCAGCCTCGTATGGACCGCCTGACACCCCTGTTCCCTGGGTCAGAAAGAGACTCGTGTTTACTTGGCACTTCCCCATTTCCGACCGGTGGATGCGTGGAGTTCGATGCATGGATTTCCGTAAATCTCAAAAAGCATAATCGCTCTGGAAGTCTGGATGCCCTCCCGAAACTAAGCCTCCTTCCCCACCGACAGAATAGTAGCGATTGATGCCCTGCCCTGGGGCTCGGACGGCGGTCTATGATTAGATGCGCAGCGAAGATATTGGCCCCTGGTTTTGCCTGCATGAGTTTAGTTCGCAGCCTCCGTGGCAGCTCGAGCTCCACTCCCGTTAATAGGCACCTGAATGGACGTGGGGGATGTCTAGTCTTTCGTCGAACGGGTTAGCCCTCTTTCTTCAAGATCGTTCGAGGTGCCGTCTGTCATTACCATCCCAGGGTAAAAGCCAAACCAACGCTGCACGCGGGTGGGGACAGGAACCATGTGTCTTGGGTGACTCAATCCAAGCCACCATTTCTTCTTCCCTCTTGAACACAGACATCCCCGGACATACCCGTCGTACTCGCTCTCCTACTCATCAGCCCTACCATGATGTCGACTGATCCCCCCCTCCCCATCGGGCCACTGTCTGTTTCCCATTGTAGATCCCGTCATTCCGGATCCAATGAGGGTTCCCTTGATCCCCAGGAAGACATGGCTCAGGTCCGTTAGATGACCAATCACCGCGGAGTGTCCCCGCGACATTGAGGGACTAATTTTATCACGACCAGATAATCTAACGGGGTCACCGAGCCCTAACGACTGATATAAGCGGTGGTTTCCTCTCAGCTCCATTCTCGCTTCATTCCCGCTTGAGGTTCAGGACTGGCATATCTCTCTCGGCCAAACTATTCTCGCTTGGGCAAAAATCCTGTAGACGGCTTAGAGCTAGAGGGCGCCCGTCCCTTGACTCCTTCTTCATCCGGCCCCTCTGTCGATGACTCGACGTGACATGCATGCCAAATGTATTTATATCAATTTGTCATCTGATGGTCGGCTTTCACTCAGCTAATCTTGTCATTGTCAGCACGACCGATGGGACATGCATAGCCACATCTGACAACCTACCGAGTTCGGTTGTTTCCATTTATTGCAATCGATCCACCTTGGCTCGATTTAAATATCCGCGATCTTAAAACGGGCACAGGCTAAGCAGAACAAGGTAAACCATATAGTTCCTTCCGTGCATTGACCCCGTGGTTATTTATGAATGCCCCGTTTCTTCACCTCATACTAAAATGGACTCAAGGCACGCCTCCAGCACCCGCAGAATTCTGCCCTCCAGACCCTCTTCGAGCCCTGCAACCAACCTCACATCAGTACCCATGACCGACGCTGCTTTCTTCGTACCTGGCTCCTCAATGATGCGCTCCATGCCGGTGCCATCACAGCAAAACCTCTACTCCACAGCGACCTATCACCAACATCCACTTTCCGACCTGCACGACATGTCGGATATCATTGCCTACCAGATGGAGCGCGACCATACGCGCGACCCCAGCATGGACCAGCTCTTTGCGCAACAGTCGCCGGCGTTCTTTCAATCCGACCTCGAGACCCCGCCGAGTCTATCCGTCGGCGAGCCATATGAGAATCCCCTGCTCCTCAGCCCTAATCGGGGTTCTCACTCGCACTCGCACACCCATTCCCCCTCCACCTCCACCACGACCAGCGCGGCCTATTCCCCCATGTCCGATCAATGGATTCACCCGAGTCCCGATTACTACCCCGTCCCCACAGCCAGCAGCGACTGCAGCCGCCGCAATAGCATCAACAGCCTGGCTTACAATACCCATTCTCACCATCACCAGTCCCACCAACACCACCAAGACTCCTGGGACCTCTATCACCAGCAGCAACAACAAGAACAACAACAACAGAATAACTCTTCCAAAGACCTGACCAGCTACGGTCTCCCCCTGGGAGACGGCAGCTGGCGCTGCGCTTACCCCGGATGCACATCGTCGGCAGTCTTCCGACGCGGCTGTGACCTGCGCAAGCACTTCAACCGCCACCGCAAGCACCTCTTCTGCCGACACGACGGCTGTCCGCAGGCGGTGGCAGGCGGGTTCTCCAGCAAGAAGGATCGTGATCGGCACGAAGCGAAACATAATCCCCTCGTGGAGTGCGAGTGGAGTGGCTGCGGACGGGTGTTCAGCCGGGTTGACAACATGAAAGATCACGTGAAGCGAATTCATCGCCGGAGGGACCTTTAACCATTTCCTCCATGCTTCTTGCTGTTTTTCTTTCTCTCTTTGTTTTTAATTGCTTCCGTCGCTTTATTCTCCCCTGTTGTTCTGATTGAGCGTTTTGGATTGCGTGGAGGCTGTCTTTTCTGACTGGGGGCCTGCTGGCAGGTTTCTCTTTATATTAGTATAACATTTTTGCCTATCTATATATGATGATTGTTTTTCCTTTGTGGATTATTGGTTTTTTTTTTTTTTTTTGTTTTCTCTTCGATTGTTTGTTTTATCTTGCATCGTCTTCATGAGTCACCTATGGAGGGGAAGAAATACACCGCCTCTACATCTGTATAATTAACCACGACGATGCAGAAAACAGCAGTGAAACATGTACACGAAGACACCAGATATCAATATGAATACTCCCAACTTCCCCATTGAATCTTCCAAAAATCAAAAACAGCCTCCGTACCAAATTAGCGCCGTAGCCCTACAGACCCATAGAGCCCATCAACACAGATAACTTATACGCATGGACCGTATCAGTAATACGCATCCACCACAAGGCTAAGCTTTCACATATTTAGCACATTCTACTCAGAAAGGTACCACGCTATCGTACATCCTTCTTGAAGATTAGCGCGCTAGCAGGAAGTGTTGCAACGGGGCTGGGGCTGAGGCTGACACTGCGCTGAAGCGAGGGGCGAGATTATTCATTCAGTCATGTCTTTGTTCTGTACGTAGTGATTTCTGATGCTTTGTGTTTCTTCATTCTATAATGATATATCTATTCATCTGGATGTTTATAAATAGTAAACTTGATTCTCAATAAAATGTGGTTCTATACCTTGACCTATCAGCATACTTTTTTGTATACCCTCCTAAACAAACCAATCCATCGAACAACCCAAACAAAGAACCCCAATTATCCCATCTCATCTACAATCTTCCACCCACCAACCAGGAATTTATTAACCCGACAAAAACAAAGAAAAAAGCAAAAAAAAAAAAAAAAAAACCAGATCCAGCATCCAACAGGTCACCCCGTATCCCCTTCAAAAGCCACCCCGATCTCAGATCTCAACTAACCAATCAACAAGCAAGAAACACACCACCCTGCAGCTGGAATCGATCGAAACCTTGGTAGGATCCTACTTAGTACATATTGAGTACTTAGTTAATACCTACCAAGCTGACGGTGGAGACCGTGGCGATCCCCCGAATACGACAGCGCGAACACGAGAGGGTTGTGGGGCTTTAGTTGGTTAATTAGATCTTACTTGTCTGTTTTTTGGCTCCACTTTTGTTATATATTGTTCAGCTATTGCCTTGTTTGGGGGATTATGATGATGATTATGGTGTGTAGGATTAGTGTAGGGTGGTTGGTTGGTTGGTATTTATTTGATATAGTTGAGTGAGTGGTATTGGGAGAGCACTGCCTACCTACTGATCTATATATATGCATTGGATAGATAGGTTGGTACCTTTGATCTTCTTCTGCTTGTTTAAGCAGTACAATTTTCTATACTCGTACTACTGGAGTCCGAGACGCAGCTAGCTAGCTAGCTAGGTAGGTGCGAGGCTTGGATTCAGATATGTGGAATTTCTCTGGTCGGCGGTAGGGTGACATATCCGGTCAAAGGAAGTATGAGTATTGATCGAGAGATATAGATACAGTGGAAGGTAGGCAGCTGATTTTGGGAATGTACTATACTATATTATATTATATTGACTACTCAGTCTATTCCTCTTCATTTCCTCTTTCTATAGATGAGCAAGATGTACATACATACCTCACGTCAAGCAGATCCATACTTTACCTACCTTACATATAGACAAGCATAGACAAAATAATACTGTGCAGCATGACCAGCACACACATACACCCTTACATAGATTGATATTGCATTGCTATCATGAAACGCTACATCACCCTACTCATGCTGATTGGACTTGGTTTGTTTGGTTCAATTCAGTTCCATTCCCGAGACACCGTAGCCTTCTCTCGAATAAATTATCCTGGAATAAAAACAAAAGAAATCAGAATGGAGAGAAAGAAAAAAAAACGAACGCCGCGACCGCATTCTTATACACCCTCACACTCCACCCATTTTCTGGCAGAATGGGATGAGAACTCGTATTATATGCGAAACAGAAACAAGAACAAACAGAAAAAGGAGCGAATGACAGTGATGACTCGTAACTCTAGCAGCTGGTATCATTGATGAAAAAGACAAATCGATCGATCCAAGGGAAAAAGACGAAAGTGATCATGATGCGTACATATAAAGGTGGCCGCGTTATTCTCGGCTATGTCGAGAAAGCCTTCGAAAAAGAGAAAAAAAGAAAAGAGAAAAAAGAAAATTAAAGGAAAGAAATGAACAGGCAATGCTATGCTGCGTTTATGAAAAAAAAAGAAAAACCTTAAAGCACGATGGAAGAAAAAAGAAAAGGACTACCCATGAGCTCGTCGTCGCCGTCCACGGGTGCTACCTTCAGGTCTCAGCGAAAGGACGCTGTGTAACGCCGGGTCATCTCGACTCTTGTCTACGTGGTGAACCCGTACGTGTCTAGACTCCATTAGTATACCGTCACAATCTACAAAGCTCAAGAAACATACCGCTGGAGATTGTCTGGCCGTGGGTACTTATGTTGCTGATCGGGACAAAACGGACACACGTATCCGGGCGAGTTATGAACTAACCCATGCCGGATCATTTCGTTCTTGCGTTTGAACCCTTTTCCACCCACGCCTCGAGGGCATCCTTCTACGGGACAGAAGTGGGGACGGTCCTGGGAATGGACATTTGCGTGAGAGCTGTGCCTGTCAGTACTGCACACCGCGGTTACGCCATGTATATATAGAGAGAGAGGGCTGACTTTAGTAGGTATTGCGTTTGGAAAGGAGGAGCTGTGCACCCAGGATGGTGGCATTTATAAGAACCGGTAGAAGCTACCCCATTGGGCGACGGATTCGCGGGGCTGAACGGCATCCGTTCGCAGGCCCCCACCGGTGGCGCGTGATCAGTCGGGGTTGGGTAGTGCCCGGCTGGGCTCTTGCCTATCGGACTGGTCGTATCGTATGGGGAGGTGAGATAGTGGATGTCGGATTTCAGAGGCGGGCGCCAGTAGGCAGGCTGGGAGGCGGGCGACGATACGGCGGATAGATCTTTCGTACTGGCTGGGGACATGTGCGAATACGGGCTCGGTGGGATTTGTGGCGCGGGGAACGGCCCCGGGCGTTGAGACTCCCACGTAAAATCATTTCGCGGCCTCAGTGGGGGAGACGTGGTGACCGGCGGAAGGGAATAAGGCGATGCCCGATTGGTCGGTCCAGGCGGCTCTGGGGGAACGCCCATCCGATACAGCGTGGTCTGGAGCGACGGCAGACTGGTGTGATTTTCGGGTGAGTTGGCGTTCGCCGTCGGCGGATGGAGCGCTGGGAGAGTGTTCCCAGTGGGGCCCTCCGATGGTGGAATGATAAGCTTATTCCAGCTGAACGGCGAGTCAGGTTTCGGTTCCACCGGGCTACTCGGCAGCGGGAGCGTGGGAGATCGCGGCTTCGGGTTGAGGAAGCTGTCGTGAGGCGGGAGCGGCGCGTCCGGCTGAAGCAGTTTAAGGGCACGCGATGCGGCCTCATTCAACCCTTTTTCGTGGTCGGATTGAGTCGTGGTTTGGGCCGTTGTTTGATTCTTCGGTTGCTCTGTCGAGCTGGTCGTCGCCGGGTTTTGAAACATTTTCCCTTTTGGCCCCAAGTTCGGCCTGTAATCATCGTCGACAAGATTTTCTGCCTCACAAGAGTGAGTTCTCTCATATTCAGCAATGTCCGGACGGTTTGGCTCTAAATTTCGAATCAGCGCCGAGTTGCCTTCCGCCGAGGCATATGTGGAGATTTTCTGCAGGCGCTTACGGGATCCCGGCGATGGTCCCTCTCCTGTAAATTTCGCATCTTCGGCGACGGTCGACGACTCTTTCTCGTCGATTGCGAACGGCGGCGGCGTTGATTCCTTAAGTCCATAGTGGATAACCTGTGGTCTCAGCTTGGGGGTGCGATAACCCTCATCGGAATCGGAATCAGTCATGGAGGCGGCAGTTTCGGACGCATCAGGCGTGGCAGCCTTTATTTATTTGGATAAATATTTTTTCTTTTTTTTCTTTTTTTTTTTTTTTTTATAACACTCCCATGCAGCTTTGCGCCAACCAGGGAGACAGCAGGGTGGAGTGATTCAACAAATGAAGCACGAGGCGGTGGATGCCGAGGGTTCAACCAATCAACGGGAGGTGCCACGTGCCCTGTCGAGTCTGAAATCAGTATACGCGCCCAAGGCCAAGTCGAAGTACAAGAGGTGGACCAGGCAACAAGAAGACGAGACAACTACATGATTACACCAGAGAAAGCGAGGAAAAACAGAATGGGGGATTGAGTGGGGATGGTGGAGGGAAGCCCGGATAGAGCATAGACCGCAGGAGGTTGGAGGTCAACCGGGGACAAGGTAGTAAACTGATTTAACTGGACTTGAATTCCCATCGGACTGAGGGGAGGGGAAGGAGGCTGACCCAGGAGGAGAAATTGGAAAAGAAAAAAAATGGAAGGATGAGGGGAAAGGCGGCTAGGGGGGGAGGAAATAGAAAAAGGAAGCGCTGTACATGCATGGGGAGAGTGTTGCGAGCGAGTTCAAATACAAAGGTTTCCTTCACTGGATATTCCGCCCCAGCTGATGGCCCTGTTTTGGTGGCACGTTCAATTCAGCAAAGCCTTCGGGGAGGGACTCCACCGGGGCGCGCCTCGAGGGCCAGAAAGCCAGGTCTTCATCCAGGGAACATCAAAATCATCCCCCACCTTCCAACCCCCCTTTTTTCGAGGGCAGTGCAAGATGTAGGGGCGCGACAGGCGTCAAAAGGTTAAAGGCAGGGGTTTGAAAATCAACCAAGTGTTTATAAATTGATCGCATATAACCAGAAATGAAAAAGAGGGGGGAAAGGACCATAAAAAAGAGAAAATCGAACAAGGAGATTAAGCTTACCGAGTGAAGGTTCTCCAGGAACAGAGGACACGGCAGGAACCAGTCACACTGGCGGGTCTCAGATGAGGCTCAATCGGAGACTATTTGCACGTCACAATCGAGGAGCGGAAGCAACATGCCATGCGCATGAGGAAACTGCCACAGAATCGAGAATGCGCCCAAGCGAAGAACAGTTTTCACCACAGCCCACGGACAGACGGAGATCAATTAATGATGCGATATTTTCGATCGTGAGAGAAGTGGAGGGGGGAAGAACAACGAGGTCATGCAAACCATAATCTCCTGACGGGTGGGGAAGAGGAGAGAGGAAGTTGCACTAGATGAGAAGACTCAAGACGACCGTCGTCGTAATAACAATGGCGAAGCAAATAATTAATGGTGGCGGTGGTAAAAGTCGAAGTAGTCGTCGTCGTCGTAGTAGAAGTAGTAGTGATCACAGGAACCACGATGGCAAGAATCGGGGCTAAATCGACCAGGTCGCCGATGAGGCTACCTTAATTCGTTTGGGACGGGGAGTAAAAATAAGTGCTTGGCAAGAGGGAGGGAAAAGATCAAATCAAAAAAAAAAAATAATAACCACAAAGGCGGAGAATCAGAGGGGAAATCAAAAGCACATCGAGGGGAAAAGAAGAAAAGGTTGGGATGGGAAGCGGTCAAGCGTCACTCTAAACCAGTCACGGCAGAATGAGAAGTGATGGAGGAGATCGATGGAAGACGGTGGTAGGCAGAACAGAAAGAATGACCAGGTCAGATCCTCGTCGGGAGGTCGAGAGGTCGAATGATGGTCAGAAGGAATGTTTTCAAGAAGACCTATGAATTCGAAAGATCCACTTTTGAAGGTGGAGAAAGAAGTTGAACCAGCCAGCAGGCAGGCAAGTTTGCTCTGGTTGGTCTTTTGGTCAGGGCCAGCTTGACTTGGCTGTTTTTCTCTTCCTTGTTCTGCTGTAACTTTATGGGGATCATTCCTTTTCTTTTTTTCTTTCTTTTTTGGTTGATGAATTATTGATTGATTGATCGATCCTTTCTTTTTTCTTCCTGATGACCTCCTTTTTCTCTTCAAAGGGGATAAAAACTCCCAATGATCAGAAGAGAGACCAGGTCTGGAAGCTGACTCCAGACGCCACGGCAGCAAACAAAGTGGGGGCCGACACAGAGTCTAGTCGGGTTTATATCACAGTCCAGCTGATGTCGCAACAACACGTCGTCACAATCCCTATACTATCTGAGAGATACCTCAGGCACTAGAGTTCAAGAAAAAAAGAACAAAAGATCATCCAACAGAACTGAACAACCGACCTGGTATCTGGTTTATGAAGAAAGAGGATGACGATGATGATTTTGGTGGCCACGTCCACGAGGTCGAGCCAGCCGCAGTCCGAGACCCGGCACTAAACCCAAACGGAGCCTCCACGTCCCGCCTCGGCGCGCCATGAGGCTCTCATCTGTCCCGCCGGTCATTGGCGGATGCACGAGGGCAGAACGAGGAGGCTGAATTGTTCCTCTGCATCGAATCATGGTGGAACGTACTTATCTATTTTTCTTTTCTTTTTTCTTTTTTCTTTTTTCTTTTTTTTTTTATAATACAAACATAAGTATACATAAATATTTATCTGAACATGATTATGATATAAATTTACTAAAAATATATAATAATAATTTATGATTTACCTACGATGTCGTCTCCTAAACTCGAGATAATCTATGCCAAAATCACAGATTAGCCCATGATTAGTAACCCTAGTACGTCCAACTTCCCACCGCCTTCCCCTCCCTCGTGACTTGATCGCCACAAACAAGAGCCTTGCTGCGCTATCAACTTAATGATTATAGACTTCGAGCCTGGTGTTGACGGAGCCCGTCCGGACGGCCTTCCGATCCTGAATCAGCCGGACCGGGTGCAGGAAAGGAGAAATAAAATAAAATAAAAAATCAAATAATGGAAAAATAATGAACTTGGCAGACTGCAAAGTACTGAAGACACCGTATACGAGGGAATGGTATTGAGCATATTTGATTAATTTTTCAAATATGTTTTTTTTAGTTTTTATCACTCTATATACTTTTAAATCAATATACTTTTCTACCTTTCCTTTATTGCCCTCCTCCCCTCATGACTATTGACTCAATATTGATCCTACAATCAATCGCCTACCTCCGGTTGATATTTCCGGGCTTGGCAACCGTCGTGGTGTTTGGTCCAGTTTCCTCGAGTGGAGACCGGGTAGACAAGTCGGTCGAAATAATTACCTAGTTGAGAATAGTAGATTTGTATCATCTGCCGCAGATTTTTGCCGTCCAGAAAAAGAAAAGAAAAGCAAAGACAGAAAGAAAGAAAAGAAGAAAGAAGCTCAAGGAAAGGAGAAATCAAGAACGAGCCTGACGATTCTCTGATTGCGACCAAGCGGGAAACTTCAAACCCTACGAGAACGAATCGGATGCGTTCAGGAGGGGACCACACTGCCTGAAGAATGGAATCTGAGTCGTTTCGTTGGAGCCGCTCGCTGCTCAAACCCGTGGACCGCCTACTTTGAGCAAGCAGAAGGTTTGGCTAGGTCGGCAGGGAAGAGAATTGGGGAGGGGTTTGGGGAGAGAGAATTAGGGCAAGGCATGAATGAATGGGTGGTGGTGGGGGGGAAGATGAGATGAAAGGACACTAAGAGGAGGGGAAAGGAGTGGGGGGAGAGCCGATCCATCCGGGATTACTGCTGGGCTATAGTCTCGTTATTGGCTCAGTGCGACAGATGTGTCTCGAGGGAGTCCATCAATCATAATCTGCAGGAATAGAACGAGTATGACTGGAGGAACTTCTATCAAGTGACAGGATATGATCAGGTTGAAAGGGTAAACGATGGGGCAAGGCCAGGCAAGGTCCACGTTCTCCTTTTTTGTTGGGGAATCGAACTGCACTCCAGAGCATGAGCCACATCCACCTCGCGATCAATCTATATAGCTGATCGATGTGGATTCCACACTATTTACTACCTAGTATCTACTATGTATCCAGGATCATAGGATGATAGGTTAGCACAGTACGATAGCTATGAACAACCCCAGGTATAGTTGGCCCTACTATCCTACTACCTAATTAGGCAGCAGACTAGCACAGATTGAACGATGGAGCTATGTCTGACCATCATGGTATCATATCACGATCCCTGTTAAGGTGAACGGCCGACATCATCGCCATCATCGCCCTCAGAAGGCACACCCCAGCCTCTTTCCCCTCCCGCATCCTTCCACGCTCCTTAGAGTAACGGGAACGACGATCACTCCACCTTGGAGAACTAACTACAGGGTTTCTTCAGATCGGTTACCAGCCTCACCTCGACAATCTCTCCATTCTACGGAGTAACTAGTATCTACATATGACATACCTACACGTACTCGTCATGCCATCTGATTCAGGTATCGATCGACACTGTCCACAAACATCAACACCAAGTCGGACTACTCTGTAGTACTCCTTGACTCTCCGTGCCCAACAAGACTGGAATAGCCTACTGAAACAGCATGCGGCGCAAGCCACAAACAACGGGCATCTCACGGAACTCGGCGTAACCACTTCCTTCCATCGGAAGTCCAGGTAGACGTGCATCCATACATTATACATAATACATACATATATCCCTCCCTCCCTATACAAAAATAATGTAAGTGCTCGGATCATCAAAATCCATGTGTACGGAATACTCGATTAGGAAATAGGATAAGCAGACAAGAGTGCCAATCAAACACAGTCATAGAACAAAGGATCATCTTCCGCCAGGCTAGAAGATAACCAAAAAGTCAAAAAGAAAAGAAGGATCACACAGCTCATGGGAGCCGCACCCAATGATACTTACTTACCTCCCTACCTCTACCTACCGACCACTTACTTAACATGGTCCAAGCGTGGAGTTTTATGCGCTGTTGCTGACATGCATTGGACTTAGTCCCACTCGTTGGGGCTTACGGAGTAAAGCACAGTAGGTAGGGAGGTATGTAGGTTTGGGTTGGGTTAGGTCTAATCAATATCTGCTCATACAAGCATGGCGTGAGAAGACACCAAGAAGAAATTATGCTAGAGTAGGTCGGGTGTTTCCTGGCTTGGCGCATATACGAGGTGAAGGAAGCGCGGGTTTGGATTTGGATTTGGATTTAGGTTGGTGGAGTTGCTGACGCTGTTGATGGACGAAGGTCTGCCCGCCCAATACTCATCCTGGCGAGTGGGGATCGCGGGATCTTGACAACTGGCAAGAGGGAGGTGGGATTACTCTGACGTGCAGATTGGAGTTGCACTGCAGTTGATGGGTGTATTATTCTTCTGAATATCTGACGATGATGGTGATGATGACCAGGTAGGTGGAATGGATATGGACTGGGCTTGCAACTGGTCTTTTCTTCGCTGTTCAATGAAACGTGCATAAACGAACATCTAGATACAGGTTGAAGATGATTACCGTGGACTGTCCTCTCTGGAATCTTTCTAGCTAGATTACCGTCGGGCCGCCGATTCCTGCTTACCATGCATATACGGGTGACGTGCCTTACTCCACAAGAGGTTCTGTTTGATCACCAAACGGCCCGGGCGCAAATGAAATTCTCTCCTTTAGAGCTTGCTCTTCTGGCGTACCGCCGCCTGAGCCTGCTTGACGCGCTCCCAAGCTCCCAACGCAAACGGGGTCGTCTTCTGCGCGTACTCGGCCGCCCGCGCACTGCTGGCCTGTCTCAGCGCATGCCGGGCCTTGATCCCCTGCATGATGACCGAACTCCGCCATTGGAAGAAGGCATCCCCCCAGATGATGTCCGGCACGGGGTCCCAGCCGGCCACTTGGCCATACAGCCGCAAACAGTCGTCCCGCGTCGGCAGGCCCGGCGTCACGCCCGGCTGGAAGTTTGCGACCGTGTGGTCCGTTCCGTCCAGGAAGTAAGGACTGGTCAGGTTGCAGACATCCGACAGCGGATGCCCGACGGTCGCCATCTCCCAGTCCAGGATGCCGATGACGCGCGGCTCCGTCTTGTGGAACACCATGTTGTCGATCTTGTAGTCGCCGTGGACCAGCGTGCCTCGGTCTTGCGGTTGTGTCGCCTTGTCGGCGAAGAACCGCACCATCTCCATGAAATGCGGCAGCTCGCCCACGGGCTCCTTGCTTTCTACGTCCACTGCCTGCGACTGCGCTTTGGACACCGCTGTGAATGTGGCGATCTGGCGATCGTAGAACCCAGACGGCTTTCCGAATCCCTCCAGTCCGACGGATTGAGGCACCACCCGGTGGAATTTGGCTAGTGTCCGCACGGCGTCTTCCCACCTGTAAGGGCGTCAGTTATGGCCCCCTTTGCTTGACACACAATGGGGGGTAAGGAACATACAGCGCCTTTCTCTCCTCAGGCCCAACCTCAGGCATGGCCGGGTCCGTGAATATCCGCCCGTCCAGGAATTCCATGATATAGAAGGGGGTGCCGACGACACTGGAGTCCTCGCACAGGCAGTACGCCTTGGGCACGGGGACGTCGGTCTTCTCCAGCGCATGAATGATCTTGTACTCGCGCTCCACCTTGTGGGCCGTCTTCGACAGGAGTTTTCCGGGGGGCTTCTTCCGCAGCACGTAACGCTGTCCGTCGACGGTGGTGAGCAGGTAGGTGGGGTTTGATTGGCCAAAGCCGAACTAGATATCAACTAATTAGATACCGTCCCGCAATCCAGAGGCTGAAGGTTTACACACCTGCTTCACCTGCAGTGGAGTCTTGATCTCGGGCACATTGCGGTCGAGATAGCGCTCCAAGGACGGGATGTCAATGGGCTGGCGCACTGCTCCAGCCATGATCGCGAGGATAATTACCGACCGTACGGGTCAAGTAACTTTGAATATATATTGTGTATGAAAAGCACACGACCACAGACCAGCTGAGACCAGTGCTCGAGGGGCTCGTAATAAGGGACCGAAGAGGCACTGTTTCCTAATCGTCGCAGCCGTACCCGGACCGAGGCAAAACAGCCGTGTTTGATTGGCACCGGCTGCGGGGACCAATTACTGCCTTAGCAATAGGGACGGTAGTGGACCTTTCAGCTGAAGTCTGATCTGATCACAAGATTACTCATCAGATTATGCGCAAACAGTACAAATTGAACAAATAATTCAAACTAGCCAAACCAATAAAATATGGAAAACCAATGGAAAACCACTTAACGCGGGACGCGTCTCACCGCCAGACGCGTCTCATCAAGAACTTCATTGATTGGAAGCAAAAGAACGACCACCGAGAGCAAGGGCCCTGTCCATGCAGCAATCCATACACCGCATATCTCGAGCCCTCTTCTCATCCAGACCGCGATATTCTCTACTTCCACCTTTCATCCGCCCATCCCTCGCCTCCTCAAGCCAAACAAGAAGTATCATGACCAAGGAGACCACGCCCCCACCTCCCGCCGCCGCCGCCACCGAACAAACCGCCGTCCCCCACGAGCCTCCCTCCCTCCCCAACTCCCCGCTCGCCAAACGCACCAAGACCAACACCGCCCAGAAAGAAGAACAATCTCAACCCGCCACAATGACCAAAGACCTCTCCACCTCGCAGGCCCCGCCGTCCCTGCTCGTCAAGAAGCTCTCCGACAAAGCCCGCGCCCCCACGCGTGGCTCCGCCTTCGCTGCCGGATACGATGTTTACAGCGCGAAGGAGACTGTCATCCCGGCTAAGGGCAAGGCGTTGGTAGATACGGGTATTGCCATTGCTGTTCCCGCTGGGACTTGTATGTTCGCCCTTTTTCTACATTTGAAAGTTGGAATTATTTAAAGAAGAGACTAACTCAATCAAACAGACGGCCGCATCGCCCCCCGCAGCGGCCTCGCGTCGAAGCACTTCATTGACACCGGCGCGGGCGTCATCGACGCTGACTACCGCGGTGAAGTTAAGGTGCTGCTGTTCAACTTCTCCGAGGTTGATTTCACGGTGCAGGAGGGAGATCGCATTGCTCAGTTGATTGTTGAACGGGTGGGTTTTCTTCCCTCTTATCTCGTCTATACATATATACATATATATCAAAATCATACTAACACACTTATCAATCCAGATCTACACCCCAGAAGTCACAGTCGTCGAGGAGCTGGAAGAGAGCGTGCGTGGCGCGGGCGGTTTCGGGAGTACTGGTACTAACTAGTAGCACCTAGTGCAGGTGTTCTATGGGTTGGGTCGGATTTGGATTATATCAATGAGAACTATGAATAAGATATGGTTAGATAAAATGAATATACCATGAGCTGTTTATATGGCAGGACAAAACTGGACCGTGCTACTCCTTCTTAAGACTAATCTCTCCATCTAACAGAGACGATTTTGCCCGCTTTCTCGTGCTATTCATCAATTTCCTGGGAAGATGAGATAAGATGAGACGAAACATCATTGCGCCCAGTTAAGTTTTGAGGACGTTCTGAACGAACTAGAAAATCAGTTACACATGTAAATGTATATGTATATTTCTGTTTATTCTATTCGTATCATGACATCGGTACAATGCGTCTAATGCTAGTCTTCAATCCTTTTCCACGTTCGGTGTATGTACTCTACCGAGGTAAATCCTCCTTCTTCCACTCCTGCGGTTGGAACTCCACCGTAGGCTCACGGAGAAACCGCGCATTCCGCACCAACCGCACCTCAGCGGCTTTCGTCTGGCGAAGATGGAGGCGCTTCTGGGCGTCTACCTGAGCGAGGGCCTCGTCATCTAGGACGGCCGGCGCTGCGGCCAGCTCCGCATTGCGCGCCTCCATGGTCTTCTCCAGCACATTGTGCATGCTAGCTAGTACCTTGACGGTTGACTGGGCCAGTGGAAGATCCGTTGCTGCGACATCGTCGGGGGAGACCCAGGACCGCGTTGTTCGGAGAGTGGGCGATGCGGCGAAGACAGCCTCGCGAAGTCGCGCGACTGTTAGCGCGGCGAACATGTCGCCTGTGCCGCTGAAGTAGCAGTCCAGGGCGGGGACATCCACGCGGAAGAGGCGCGGGGAGCCGTCGGAGCGGGTCGTGGATCCGATTACTGTGAGGGTGGTGGGTGAGGCGGTGGATAGGTTGGTAGTGAGGTCGGATAGTTGCACAGAGGTGATGATGACGTGGGGGACATTGTAGGTCTTGTGGATTGCACTGATGGCTTCGGCGAGGGTGCTGAGAGAGGTGATTTTGACTCCGGAGAGAACTCTGCATAAATTAATTGACAAGACACAGAACTGGGTTGGGCCTCCTTCAAGACGAAAGAGAAACAAAGAGAATAGATGAATGACGAAAAGGGTCACGTACTCGGCTTCGAATTGATTAGGTAGAATCAAATCGGCATGATGGATGACCTTTTTGTAGGCGGGAACGACATCATCATTCACATATAGACGGCCCTGGTCTCCCATGACAGGGTCCAACACTAGGGGGCGTCAGAAATTCGCTTGACAGAACGTGGAAACAGGATCTTACCCCAGAAAAACGATCCAGGGTTCTTCTCGGCCTTGCGCTGGAGATCCATGCCGATAGCGCCGACCGCCTCTACGGCAGCGGCGCTGGGGGCATAGCCGGACAGCATGACATCGAAGTCGGTGAGATTGCTCTGGCGCATGCCTTCGTAGATGGTAGTGATCTCATCTGCAGTGGCGCGCGTGCCTTTGAATTGCCGGTATCCCGTGTGGTTGCCTAGATCTTTGATCAGCTGGGGGGTTCATTCGTGTCATTGATGGTGGCTGTTCCGATGACTCACTAAAGTGGACGGTGTTCAACGCGGCCACATCGCAACCCAGTAGTTGCATGACCGCCGTGGCCATTTTATTCCCGACATATCTAACATCGTGATATTAGTCAAAGGCCCTTATAGATGGCGCTGGTAAGGGTTCAGCCCCCCGATATCAATAATGCGGGGGAGGGGCACCCTCCGAGCCGTATGGGAGTTGCCTTCAAATCAACAGGGCTAGAGCATGAGCATACCCATAGGACACCTGTCATTTGATTTAATTAGCGTCACAGACACCACGCGTCAACTGATGTTCTTCCGCGGTATACGTACATGGCTGGCAATCGCCAGGACCCTTGTCTCGGGGACCACAGGATCTGCGGACATGACGGAGGGGTCAATCCTGGCACACAACAAAGGAAGAAATCACGACAACAAGCTCGAGAAATGTCGACAGGTTGGTCAATTCAGGAGATTGATTGAATGAGACAAACGTGGGGATGTCAGATCTGAATTGAAGTCATCCTCGCTGGTTAGTCAGGCGGAAAGATCGATGTTGGCCAAACGCGATCAAGTTCGGCGTCGGTGGAGTTAGAGAAATCGGAGGCCTTGATTGGCGGTGCCGCCCGGTCGGTCACATCCGTTCCATTCTTCTTTCTTCCATCTAATCTTTATTTTTATCTTCTAGACTGGTTTGGAAAATAAGACTTCATTTCTAATTCATACTTCTGGTAAATCTAACCCATCGTCGGATAGTCCGTCATCTCTAATTCGTCTCAGTAAACCCGTTCACTTGAACCCATTCTCCCTCGGACAATGACAGTCCACTCCATACGGAATAGTATCCAATCCAGAAGCTTGGCGTCCTTTTGGCTTCTTTTCCCTTTGGGGCCGGCTGATGAGCAAGCGGTCATCCAAATACGATCATCCTTACTACCACTTGATGCTCAAATAGGTTAATTCTAGACTGCGCGTTCCAAAGACTTCGCGTGAACGGCGTAATGTAGGGCACCCCTGTCCCCCTGAATATGAGGCCTAGGCCATAGGTAGCGTGTTGCGGTTATCTCTGTAGTGGTGCAGACTGTAGCCCGTCCTTTTTTCAAAATCCCCTCCACGACTCCGAGTCGCTGAAGACCGATGAGAATACGTAGCTATGTTTGACGCTGTGCCAGTGTCTGAAAGGGGTTGACACTCAATGTCATGACACTTTTGGCTTTCGTAAGAAGCTTTATATTCAGTGCGATAGATCCTGACCGGAGGACAGTGTCGGCACATTTTGGCCACGAGAGTGGTCGTCCATTTCTGATACCCGCGGAATGTGTTCTGGTTAGGAGCCGGTGGGAAAAGGATGGTCATTCCACTCGAAGACACAACTCTGGATGACTCCGGCCATCTCCAATCGGAGAATTCTTTTTCTTTTCTCTGCCATGCTCTTTCCTCCGGTTTTCACAAGTCTTGAAGTTGTGGCCGATGAACCTAGCTCCAGAATATCTGCAATATTGACCATGAGCAGGCTACCAGCTCGCGCTTCGTGTGCGCACGATTTATCTTGGATTTTCTTTGTGAGAAGGTGGGGAAGATACTCTGCTTGAGTGGTATGCAAATTATGACATACCTCATTTTCCTGGGCGTCTTTGTAGCATGTTGGAAGACGCAGGTTGGCGTTGCTGTAGCTGCAGATGTAGAGGTTTCCAGAGATGAAATACAAGATGGAAAGACAAGTGGAGAAGGGAATGGTGCTCTCGGATACTGCCCTTGAGAGTAGTGACTTGGTGGACACAGGTGATATAGATATGGTGATTCTCGACGTTTCATACCATGTTGAAGCAAACATTCCTCGATCTTACAAGAATTTGGATGTGCTATCTATTGAAGAACCAAATAGTGACTGATTACTTTCTTACTTCCCTTATATGACTTTACCAATCTTGACTAGTTAGCATAAAAAAGTGCCTCAATATAGCTGATCGTTTGTATAGTCTCAACCTGACCAAAGATGTATATATGATCGGCAGGTCTGGACCCATGTCGACCTCATCGAGAGCCTTGGGGCCTCAGTCATCAGTCTGCGTGGAGATTCTCCGGCCGAAGCCGAATGACTGTCGATATACCTTTATACTCTGTAAAGAGAATCACGAGGGTGACCAGGCTTATGGTTCGGTGTTTTGAAACATATACAGGCATTCGGGATGCAGGCCAATGGAGCATCCATCGTGGCTGTGACCATGATCAACCAACCCTGTGGGACTCTAACAATGATCCGCCTGATATCCACGACCACATGAGGGTAAGATCCATTGCTGCCACCGTCAAGATCCCAACTAGTTGCGTCCTTCCAGCATCACCCCGATTGTTTATCGAATGACGGAATGTCGGAATTGGGACTTTTTCCTCCCACGGTTTCTGGGTGGGTCGCACCCGAGTCTAGTGTCCGGTCCAGACCGCCGTTCGTCTTGGCTGTCAAGACATTTGATCGACTATTGAGGAGACAACCACGATGATCACCGGTCCTGCTGCAGTTGGAATCAAGAGGATATGTCCCCAAACCGGTCGGCACCAGGCATCCTTCCAATCCGTTCGGGGGTCACTATTGGGGGTTTGAGCAGCCTTCCATCTCAGTCCCATCCCCAACTGACCCAGAAAACCACCTCATGATCGATTTGACGACCGAGAGATTCTCCGACGCTCTTGGAGGCTCATCTTCCCTCAAAGTGTATGGCGTCCGTCACCTCGATCGAAAAGTGACTTTCCATTCGTTTTCTGGGATGGTCCCTGGTGTACGCGATTTGCTCCCCGATGAGCTTGATCCTTCAGAAAAGTGACACCAGAGGATAGCCTGCGACCCACCCCATAAAGGATCGGATAGACCAGGGTATTTGCGCACTGGTCCACGGTCTCTCGGGTGACTTCCTGTCGTGCAACCCGGAGTCCGCCATCCCAACACACAGCCCTGTTTCTCTTGCCAGGGGAATCATGTAATCAGGCACGGTGTTGGAAAGCAGACTTTTCCATCTCGTGGGGACCCCTGAGTCAGACTGTCAAAGGAAATAATTTCCCGAACTGCATTGATGGAGATGATTAGTCGAACTAGGCGAATCAAATGAGTCGTGGATTAATTAAAAACGAGACAGTCAAGGGCAGTGACCTTGGGTCCCTACAGTAGCGGAGTCGTAGTCTGTAGTCTGGACTGTTGTCGATGTATCAATCATTCAGTTACTATTATTATTATAATACTCGGGGTTCTTAGGTAGTTGCCTACTAAATTCTTTCTTTTTTCTCTTCCCCGGGTTGACACTCTTCTCATTTCCTCACCACCAAAACGGTGCGCTCGTTTTCTTCCATGGATGCAAGGGTTTATTTCCTTTTTCTTTTTATCTAAATGGTGTTCTCTCGTTGTCATCAGTTAATAAATCGCTCTTAATTGTCCTTCCCTTTTTTCCTATAATAGCTGTCACATCAGACGAGACACTGGTGCAATGTCCCAATAATCAATCTCCCATCCTTCCTTTCGCGTTCTTTGTTAGTCCTGGTCTTTTTATTTCAGACGTCGTCCTCTCCGGCCAAATCGCTTCATTTTCTCGTCACTCTTTTACTATTCATCCGACGTGTAGATCACCGGCGCATAGTTCCGACCGTGGTGCGCCAATATGCACTGTCGGACTCAGCGCATGGCGTCCCAATTCTCCGTGTACTTGCTGGCGACCATCGCGATAACTTCTGTCGCAGCATCGGCGCTGCCTTCAGACGCTCGATCGGACCCGTCACCCTTCCAGAGTGGAGAGATCGTCGGTCTTGATCAGCAAGACCGATCCGATGAAGCTCCACCACACGATCGGGCACCGTGGGATCATCTAATCGTCCACGAGGGGGATCGGGGGAAGCAAGACTCGGACAAAGAGGAAGAATCCGGCGAATACGACCTGTCCCTCTCGGATCTGACACGGCGAACCCCCATCGACACATCCAGCATCGACTCGGTCCCCCTACCGTTTGATACCAGCATCCTCAAGAACTTCACTGTCGCGAGTTGCCCCAAGTTCTTCAAGAAATTCCTCACCGATAAATCCATCAACGAGTGCCATGGCATCTCCCTGCTCCTGCACGACTCCACCTCTTTCTTCCACACTCTGTCTTCGGCCCCAGCCACCTCCCGCATCTTGGATCAGTCCTGTGGCGCGGACGTCAAAAAATGCTCCACCACCATGCGCAAAATGGCCGACGATCTGATTAAAGATGACCACTGCGGGAAAGACTACCGCAACGGCAACCCGAACGTTGTCAACGCGTACACTGACCTGATCATCTATGAGCCCGTCTATCGCGCAAGCTGCCTCAAGAACCCAGCCACGAAGGACTACTGTTTCGTCGATGCGGTCAAGAACCGATCCAACGCGGCCAACTACGATATCTACTCCCTGCCATACGGTGTCTCTCTCCTGGAAGATCCGTACCCAGACTGCAACGAATGTGTGCAGGCCTCGCTCGATGTTTTCGGCCGGTGGGCAGAGGTCGATGGCCAGCCCCTCGCGCGATCGTATCTACAATCGGCCAAAAACATGAACGAGAAATGTGGCGCAAAGTTCGCGAACACGAATATCACGACCGGTAGCGCTAAAATGACCTCCGGGGCGTGGGAGACTATCGGTCGGCCTGACGTGACTCTGGTGAGCTGCTTCATGGCACTCTGTCTCGGTGTCGCTTTCTTGGGGATGTTGTAGTTGGTCCCCTCTCTTGGCAGGATCCATCGGGTTCGATCCTGTCTGCTCTCAACAAGAAAGAGATCGAAGAGGAGCATTCGCTTCCGTCCGGTCTCGCCAGCTGTCTTTACTATCCGTTCACCTTGCATGAACACAGTTTGGATACGGTCTTTTCGGCTCTTTTCGGCTTATGGTGGTAAATATAACAGCGATTGCTTCTTCTTCTTCTTCTTCCTTTTCTTGTTGTTGTCCCTACAATTATTCTTCTTCCTCTCCTTTCTTCTTCTGTTTATTTTTTTACCTTGATGGATATAAGATCTTAGCATGTTTGACTTGATTAGCAGATACAGCGGCATCGCATTCTATTTCATTTAATACCACCAATTCTTTTTTCCACATTACCAAATATAACCCATCCAACTTTCATAGCAAATACCTGTCTACCAAGTACATTATACATACATACTCTAGAATACACTGTTTAAATTTGTAGGGCGATCAGACAGATCTAAGCAAAGGCCGATCACTCGTGCCAAGCCCCGCACGTGCCCCCGGTGCCGGGCCGACTCGTGACTGATTGTTTGTTTGGCTGCTTTGCCTTTCTGGGAACCATACTAAGCTTCAAACCAGTTTGATGGTGTATTTATCATTGCTTCTGAATGACATTGCAGCCCTTCTGAATTAATATTGTCGACATCAAAGACACTACTGAAGGTACCGAGAAATTGTTCACACGCTGATTGTTTTCTCTGCTGCAACGACCTGGTTGTCGGAGATCCGCCTCCTCCATATTCAATTCTGGGAACCCCGTCTTCACCATGGTAAATATTCCTGCTAGACTTACAGAAAGGCGCTCTTTAATACTTCTTTCCCAGGTCCCCTCCAACGCCCCCTTCAAGCCCTCCCCTCTATCATTCGCCTCCCCCCGCGCGTCCCCCTTCCGCCGACCGTCAACGCCTAATTCCCCGCCCGCTGCTCAGACAGGCCGACCCAGCACCCCGGGAAGCTCCCCCGGCCGTGGCTACACCCCGGTGGTGTCTCCAAGCAAACTGAATCAATCATACACAGCCGCCGACGAGGATGGCTCGCCCAAGAGCAGGGATCCAATCCCCCAGCCACGCTTCACGCGAGAGGTGTCCCCCTCGCCCACCCGGGGCGCCGCCTCCCCCGACCGACCCGCCTCGAGCGTCACAGGCTTGAGAACGCAGGGCATGGTGGGTGGTAGGTCGTCTGACGCTGTCTCGCGTTTGTCGCCTGCGCAGCTGAGGGAGATTAGAGAGGCATTTCAGGTTTTGGACCGAGATAATGATGGCTCTGTTGATAGGGACGATGTCGCGGATGTGTTGTCGAATGTTGGTAAGTGTAATCTGATCTTGGCTCCCCCTGCTCTTGTAAGCCGTGGGACAGATACTGACGGTACCGTGGAATCAGGTCAGGACCCATCTTCGCTTTCCCAGTTCTTCCCCCCGGGTTCGCCCCAGACAATCAATTTTCCGACGTTCCTGAATATACTATCTACGTTGCTGGAGCCACTTTCGTCGCGGCAGGAGCTCGTTAATGCCTTGGCGGCATTCGATGAGGACGATAGCGGTCAGATCGATGTTAGTGAATTACGGGATGCGCTGCTCCATACGGCCCCCGAGGACGGGGAGCGGCCCCTCAGTGAGAGGGAGATCAATCAGGTGCTGAGTGGGTTCACTGGTCGTCGGGCGTTTGGGGCCAAGATGTCTGGAGGTTCGAAGAGGGGCGATGTCTTTAGATACCATGAGTTCGTTGACGGGATCATGGGCGGCACGACTAACAACGCTGCGTCCCAGGGACGAGCGCAATCTTAATGATGATAATGGTGGAATTTGGCGTTTTGGGGCTGGAATTCCTGTATGCATAGATCGCTCTGGCAGCCACGATTCACGTATATTATGACTTGAACTATATTGACTGTTGTTCCTGCTGCTGCTGATATAACCCTTGACACTGCCGGTCTAATAATAGTAAGAATGAAAGTATAACATTAACTAGGTGTCTACTAAGCGACGCTGGGTGGAGCACAACCTGACTATCGCATGCATGAGACGGGCTGCAACCCATGACGCCTCAGGTGGGCGGGTCTGACGCAGGATAATTGGATCTGAGACCGCGGACTAGATCGGACTATTGAATTGGACTTGACTGGGTGAGCTGAACTGACTCGTAGGGGATTTCAACATGAGTTCTGTAGAACTGGAAATCTTCATCGTCGTGATATGCCGTAGCAACAGATCTGCTGTCCCCGCATTCCTCCACCCGGCAGAAAAAAAAAGGAAAATAAAGTCTAAGAGTGACGACGACTGTCTATCATCTCACCGTTCTTGATCTTCCTCTTCTCTTCTCTTCTCTTCGACAATATTCCCCTGGTTAATTTGGAAGATGGTTTGTTCTTGTGGTGGGCACCGGCAGACATAATCTCCCCCCCTCACTCTCCTTCCCCTCCCCTGAACAAACCACCAGCCAACCCCGACCACGTTACCCAGCCACCCAACCGGCATCAGCACCAGCATCAGCACCCAAAAGTCGCTGCAAGGCGTCACGGCGACGCCCGCCGCCGCCGTCGACGAACTACGAAACGAGCACGACGACCATGTCGTCTTCCCAGCCCACCCAAGCCCAGTTGAACCTCGCCGCGCTCGCTCGTTCTCCATCACCACGAGCCATGCGAGGCCTTCGGAAGATTCAGTCCCACGGGGTCCTCTCCCCCAACTCTCCGCAGCCGCCACTACCGTCCGGGTTGAGCAGGACACCCTACACGTCACAGCCCTCGACCGCGCGCACATCCGCGACCGCGGAGGAACTCGCCCAGTTGGATTCCCCCGTGCGGTTACGGACTCATCGTCGCGCGCGATCGAATAGCGATGCCGGATCGCGCGAGCTTCCGGCTATCGGGACGCAGCGTCGCTCCAGGAAGACTGGGTCCGGGGTGGGAGTGAGGAAGTCCGTGCTCGAGTCTTTGTTACGGGATGGTCCGGTGGGAGGGGATCTTCGCGAGGCGCTGCAGGAGCTGCGGTACTTGGTGTTGTCGACGCGCGTGGAAGCTGATGGCGATGGCATGGTATGGAATACTTGATTTCTGATTTCCCTTTCTTTTCTTTTCGCGTCGTTACGCGTTCCGCTGACCAGTCTCCAGTCGACATATCGGGTCTACCTCTGGCTGGTCTTGTTGGATATCGCCCCCGTACCGACCGACAACTACCTCGCGCTCATTCACCGCGGCCGCTCCCCGGCTTATACAAAGATCCGCAACGATACCTTCCGCACTCTCGCTACCGATCCGCTGTTCAAACGCCGTGTCACGGAAGCCAGTCTGATCCGGCTGCTCAACGCGGTCGCGTGGACGTTCCACGACGAAAAGAGGAAGAAGCTGCGCTCCAAATCCCGCCCGTCGGCGCGTCGACGGGACATCGAGCTCCTTATCAACACGCCGCCCAGCATCGCCGAGGAGGAGTCCGAGCCGAGCGTCGCAACACCGAGTAACAGCAGCGTCACGGGCCGCAGTAGCAGCAGTATCTCCATCGACTCCGCCATCTACGTGCAGGGCATGAACGTCCTGTGCGCGCCGTTCCTCTACGCCGCCCGCAGTGAGGTCGAGGCCTACGCGCTCTTCCATACATTCGTCACCCGCGAATGTCCAGGCTACATCCGCGGCGCCATGGACGGCGTCCACCGCGGTCTGCGCCTCGTCGACCGCTGTCTCGAAATCATCGAGCCTAAGCTCGCCTCGTATCTATTCTCCAAGGGCATGCACGCCGAACTCTACGCCTTCCCGTCCGTCCTGACCCTCTGCGCCTGTACCCCACCGCTCCCGGAGGTCCTCCATCTCTGGGACTTTCTCTTCGCATACGGCCCTCATCTCAACATCCTTTGCATTGTCGCGCAGCTCATCCGCATGAGAGATACTATCCTCAACAGCCCAAGGTACGTACAATCCAGTACATACAGTACACTTCTTTGTCTTCCCCTCCAAAAAACAAAAATCACCCTAGCAACGGAACAGCCCCCACGATAAGAAAAGAGGGAAAAAAACGAGCTATTTTGAGCACATGCCAAAAAAAAAAAAGAGGAAGAAGAAGAAGAACTCCACAATCTACACCGACAGATCACCTCGACCCCTCACATCAACCTATCATATTCTGATCTCTACCTTACCCTGGGATCCACCCGCCAGCTTAATACTCTAGTATATTTTGCTAACGTCACAACCAGTCCAAACAAAATCCTTCGCTCCTTCCCACCGCTCGACGCTAAAGAGATCATCGCTTTGACGGTGTTGATCGTCCGAAAGATTCCGGAGCCGCTGTTCGCGGAGCTGATCGACCATGCTAAATAGCAACGAGGTGTCATACTCATACCTTGAATGGGCTACGTGCATTAACGTGTGGGTAGACTAAACTAGACTCATGGTTTGTCTGGTTTCGGGTGATTGCATACTTCGGCATTTTCCTCGGCTCGTTTTTTTAAACTTTTTTTTTGACATGTATTATCTACTTCTGCAGGATTACCCATTGTTGCTCCACTCTGTTTTGTTTTGTTCTGCTTTGCTTACCCTGATTGTTCTGTCTGTTTGATTTGTTGGCTTTGTTCTGTCTGCTGTCTGATAAGGTTATTTTTGCTTCTTCTTTTTCTTCCATATTACCCAGTGGTCGGCGTTGCGAGTCCTTGTCCTTTTCTGCATGTTATTCCCCGTTGATGCTTTCTTTTTTCGCTTTTTCATTCACTTGCTTGTGCCAGCGCTGTACTATTTTATTTCCCCTTTCCCAAAAAAGCACACCTTCCCCAATATCCCTTGATTTTCTACCTTTATGCGATAAGATGAGACGAACAGAAGACAGGACAAAACAGGACGTGATGAGATGAGATGAAAAAAAGATGAATGATACAGATGAAGACGACGAAGATGAACACCATGAATGACTGAACTGAACCCAGCCAGACTGCCTGGGAGAGATGAATGATATGGGACTGTCTGCAGTATAGTATACAAAAGATAGTCGCAGTCTAGTCTCCCAGATGACTTTTCCCTGATGAATATGGATATGGATATTGATATGGATATGGATATGGATATGATCATGAATATGAATAATGACGAGAGGTTGCATTGTTTAGTTTAATAAAAAGTATTTATCCTTTCCTTTCTATGATTGTATACAGGGTCGTGTAGATTTGTATGATAACAATGACTATAGTATACTCTTGAGACGTTCCACATAGTAAAACTCTGTGTGTCACCAAGCTATACGAATGGGAATGGAGTCACGAAGACGAATGTCAAAGACAGTAGATAGGGTTATGTGGTCTGGACAGGTGTAATCATGCTTTGGAGTCCAAGATCGTCGATGACTGATGACTGATATGACTTAGGGCTGTGGCTAGTATAAACAGATAGAATGTAGAAAATAGTGTATATATTAACATTCCATTTGGCTAGTAAGCTTCAGGGCAAGTGCAACTAGCACTCAATGTATAGATCTAGATTACTTGGCTTGACGTCTTTTCTTATTGTTGATATTGATATGTCTTCACGCTATATACCTCTTCCATATTCAATCAAAGCTCAGTAGAAATAACATCAGAAATAAACAAGAGGATAGAAAATTAATACAGGGCAGAAAACATCACTCCACCCCAATAACGTAACCAAATAGCAAAACATAGGTACAGACCTATTCTGGTTCCTCCTTCCTTAAGGATCAGCTAATAGGGGGAGACAAAAAAGGAAGACAAAAAAGGAAGCGGTTACTGATGCACATTATCAAAAGATCGAGTCAACAGGTTAAAATCAAGTCACTACCGTTCTTTGTCCCACCCCTGACCCGTTGATCACTAACGGCTGACACCTGTCAGTAGCGGGCTTTTGCGGGGTCGGGGCGCCGCGCGGTGGTTTCTCGTTGTAGTCTTGTGCCGCGTCCTGAGGGACGATGATGTCTTGGGTTGGAGTGGCCGTTTGGGAGATTGGAGGGCTGTTGGCGTGGACGCTACTGCTACTGGTGGTGCTGCCGCTGCTGCTGCTGTTGCTGGCACTGCTGGCGTTGCTGCAGTCTGACCTGGTGGAGCTGTGGGAGAAGCTGTGCGCCAGATGGAGACTGCGGTCGATCTTGACGCGAATTTTGGCGCCCTTCAGAAACCCGTTGTTGAATAGCGCCACGGCGCGCTTGGCCTCCTCGCCGTGTTGGAACGTCACTCGCGCAAAGCCCTTACAACGGCCGGTGTCGATGTCTGTCGGCATCTCACACTGGTCGATCGTCCCTGCTTCGCGGAGGAGGTCTCGCAAGTCCTCGGTGCCCGTCGCCGCACTGAGGTTTTGGATGAAAATCGTCCGGCGACCCCCGCCTCCGGGATAGCGGCCAGGAGGCCCGGGTGCGGTGGTGGGAGGTCGGCCTTGATAGATAGGCGGAACTGGGTAGGCCGGGTACATGACTTTGGGAGGAAGCACGGGTGGCGCACCGCTGTGGTTGCTATGGGCCCCATTGAAGCGCATTTGGCTCTCGGGGAGGCTGTGCGGGTGCGGGATGGGGGATATATGGTATGGAGGGAAGACGGTGAAGGTGACGGGGTCGCAGAAAGAATGTCGCATACCCGGAGACGGCGGCATCCCTGCCATAGATTGAGACAGAGCATCGGCGAAAAGGGGCATGAAAGGTGGATGGGCGAAGCCCATGGGGTTCAGAACGGGGCCATATTCCGATGGCTGAAAAGTCGGGCTTCCCGACATAACAGGCCTTCTAGACATGTTAGTTTGGCGCCAATACCTTTGGCTGATCATGGGTACATACTCTGGAGACATGGGAGACGCAGGCACAGCCAAGTTCTGCGCGATTCTCGGAGGAGTGGTGTACCCTGCAACGTAGCTGGGCGGAATCACGCAGCGCGGGCTCTTAGTTGGGCCAGCGATAGGGCGAGTTGGGGAGCTGGTGCGAGCCAAGGTGACGACTAAACTTTGCCCTTCCCATCCGGCGGTGGATAACCGGTCTAAAAATAGAGGGCCTGTCAGCGAGTCGAGTCCAGATTCGGTCTGACCACACCGATACTTACGATAAGTCCGCCACGCTTCGTCTTCATTCTTCACGATGATCTGCCCCAGACCCGTAGGGAATCCATGTTGGTCATCGTATACAACGGCTTGTCGGATGTGCAGCGCAGTCTGACGGACCATGTCCTTAAGTTCTTGCCAACGACAGTGGGCTGGAATCTGCATTTTCAGTAAGACTCGTCATCTGGGAGGAAAAGGTGGATTTGGCTGCACTTACCCCCTGTAGAAAGAGAACAAACTCTTCTTCAGACCCCCTATGCCTCGTTCCTCGTCCTCGCGCAGGGGAAGGCATGGTGTCTGCAGTGTGAAAGTGATAGCAATTCACTGACTCTGTTAAGATAGCAATCGCTCGTGCCACGATCAAGAGCCACAGCGAAAGCCAAGTCACGAAACCAAACCAGCCTCCGTTTGCAAGATTCCAGACCAGATGGGCCTAACTGAAACTCTAATAAACGAGTACGATATAATCGCCCTCACTTGATCGTCAGCGTGATTGCCTGGGAGACCTTGATCTCGCTCTTACCTTGAGAATATCCTAGACAGGAATGCAGTAGTAGAGGCTGCAGCCTGATCACAATGGAAAGAACAGATCTAGGCAAGTGGGTTCACGATAAGAGAAGAAGAGACCCCGGGCCTTTTAAAAGAATGGGAAGAAGGGACAGGCAGAGGGAGAAGAAAGAAGCGAAGAACAGGTAAAAGAAGACGACAGTCCAAGCCGATCCAAATCGATGTGCTTCCGTCATGGAGACAGGTCCCACATCTGGCGCGAGACGGTTCAGAGGCAGCGGCAGGAGTCAGTAGTAGGTAGTAATGCAGAGGGAGAGAATCGACGAAAGGTGCTGATGCATCGGCTGACGAATAAGGGGCGGACCCTTGACGGTCTGTCGGAGCCGGACTGGGTCAGTTTCTGACGCCTAGGATGTGTCAATTTGTCGACAGTCTACTGGAGTAATGGGAGTGGGTGTGCGGAGCAGCCTGATATGTCATGCATCAGTTACGATCGCCGGGTGTGATGGATAAAAAGGGAAAGAAAAAAATCTACATAAAGAAGGATAGTGAGAAAAGCGGGATTATGGAAAGACAAACAAAAAAAAGGAAATCAAGAACAGTGTGTGAGGGAGAAATAGTACACCATCGAGCTCGTTCCTTACTTCTTCCGTGGATCTGACTCGAGGCCCTGGAGTTGAATCCCCGAGCTTGACGGGCTGGCTGGATGGGAATGGTTCGTTGTATGGAACGGACAAGGGATAGGATGAGTAGGGCACAGCCAGACTGTGTTACCACCCGAACAACGCATTCATTCTTTCCAGCTCTTTTCCCGTCCACCTTGGCATCTGGCCGTTACACCGCTAGATCTCAGGGCAGCCACTCCAGCAATCGTTGGGGAAGTCCGTCCTGATGGATCATCATTCGCTGCGTTGGCGAGTCTGTTGGCCCTTCCGAATGGCATTGTCCCAAGTCAAGACCACCTGTCCCCTTGAGATTGATGAATGAAGAGTCGACCGAAAGGGGAGATGATTTCATTGAAGAAAAGAAGAAGCAATCCATGTCCAGCGGTTATTGGAGGAGAGCCTTGATTGTAATGTGAGAAATCACGCCTGGTGGTTGCTTTTTCCTCTCCCGTCGTCGAGATAAAATGAATAAAATAAATCAATCAATTGAAAGAAGTAGGTGTCAGAACAAGGACCCCAGATTTGGTGGTGCTGGTCCCAAAATGATTGACGTATCAAGTCCGATAAGCGGTATGCACCAGCGGGGCTTGACTCGGGGGAGGGACGATCAGTTTGGTACATATTATCCCATCGCCCTCGCCTCGCTGGATGATGATCGTTCAATCCATTGTCGGGAGCCGATTCCGATATCTGAGCAACCGCACCGACCCAGTCTGATCGAAACGAGTCCCATGGGTGTTTGCAGCATGTTTTCGTGTCGTCGCGATCCGTGTTTCAAATGGGGCGGGGGGATCCTAGCATCATCCGGCATGTGAGGGATCAACTCCTCACTGGAGACACTGGGAATTATTGCCACGTCCAGTTCGTCTTTCAATCATCCTGGAAGATACTCCGAGGGGCACTCGCGGTGGGAGTGAGGCTCGAGTGAGGCCGTGGAGAAAGAAAGAGGGAAAGTCAAGTCCGCAGTCAAAAGTCACAAGATATCCAACTTAGTCATACCTTGCATTAGTTAACTTAATGAACATCTTCATTCATCCATCGCCATCTCTGACCAATTTCAAAGTCTATACTTCATACAACCTTGATGGAGCCAAACTGACCGTCTCGAACCAGGACGCTACTAAAAATCGATAGTCGGTCGATCGATCGATAGCCCGAACCGCCTACCGTGGAACGGGTCCCAAAGCGCTGGGAAGATCTGCCACTAGCCTGGTCGAAAATTATCTCGAGGGCTGGTGCCGGTGGTTAATTTCCTTGCTCTCGGAAATTCGCAGACCTATCTCGTGTTGGCTAATGTATTCACAGACAGGATCATCCCGGGAGTTTTGACGGCCTATTCCGATGCAATTTGATTAATATTTACGAGGCTGCCACGGTCATGAGTCGATCTGCTTCGTATCTGATATGTCCCGTATTCGTCTAGCTGACAGGAGAGAGTACTACCAGGGACAATCAGGTCAAGGGACAAATACTCATTTCTGGATAAAAATGAATGAAAACGTCTCGCGACAACAATAGTCATAGCTACAGGCAATATCTAGTGAGCAGAGGGCTAGTCACATAGCCTGGGAAGAGTAGAACGCGAGTATACTTTGTTGATACTTAGTATAGTGACATAGTACTACAATAATCATGGCGGATATACGTTATCATATCTCTTTCACAACTTTGAAACGCTTGTAATAATTAATCAAATCATGTTTTTGTGTTACATATCTCCGTATAACGTAAGAACATCAGGGTTCACTTGGTGATATCGTGAAAATAATACATATGGTGCAGGTAATCATGTCTTATCAATAGCTCAGAGTTGACAACATGATTGCCTGATCTATGACCGGATGTATCTAGTGCACTCCAAAATCATGTTCGATCAATCCGTACCCACGACGAAGTATGAGTTCCAACCACCCTTGGGCCTAGCTCAGCGTGGACATCGTATCAATCGAGTGTGATCCCTGGAGTGGTCAAGGCGTGACTGGCATTCTTTTCTCATCCGTGAACAAAAAGAGCAGTATTCACGAGTTAAATAATCTGCAGAGAAAAGGCCCAAAGTGCCTCCTTGCTGCAAGGCCTGATGTTCGATCTTGAAACAAAGACGGGCTTAAACCAGCAAACCCGTTTGATTCATGAAGGGTCCCTGTGGTTCACCAGAAGCAGCATGTTTAGCATGAGAATCCGCCTCTTTATTCCAATCTCTCGGAATGCGCCAAAATTCAACTTGAAGACCCTCGTCATTCAACTGTGCTATATCTCCCAGAAGACACTCCCACAGGTCCCGATTCTTGATCGGCGCTCCCATTCTCGTCCTCCAGTCACGCCGGAGCCATCCACGCACCCAGGATGTCGCACCCTCAACCACATACTCGGAGTCCGTCGCAATCACGAGATTGCTGAAACCTTCGCCCAGCCAAGACCGGAACCGGAGAGCTGCGATGACAGCGCGGAGCTCGGCGCGGTTGCTGGTTTGCTGGTGCACTTTGCCTGTGGGACCTTGATTTTCAAGGCGAAAGCGAATGTAGCCGGGTTCTCCGATTTCTGGTGCGGAATTTTTGAAAACGAAGCTACAGCCGGCTCTGGGGTTCGCTCCCCCGTTGTTTAAACATGCGCCGTCCGTGTAGATAAGGAGCCTTGTGGTTTCGGTTCGATGGATGAAGCGGCGTACAATTGGCATGGCATCATAGCCGAGTCCGGGTGGGAACAGTGACTCTGGGGTATCACTGGTCCAGAGAGGATGGAACTTGGTGGGAATGACGCTTCCCACGCTCGCGCTGGAATTTTTGGGAATATCGTCGTCTGCTGTTGCTTCGTCGCTCCCATCTTGATCTTCAAATTCTGAATTGTCATCCAAAATCTCATCCATGAAGCTATAGTCAACGGTGCACATGGGACAGATGACAAGCTGGTGCGCGCCACAAACCAGACGACCATTGGGAAGTTCGATCGGGCTGTCTGGAACAAACATTTTCCCGGCTGTGTTTGCGTGAGTGAAGCAGCACAAATGGATCAGCAGTAGAGTGTGGTAGAGATTGAGGACGAGAGACTCGTGTTTACTTGTGGATTATAGAATTACTAATAGGACAGGTCTACGCGTGGCTTAAGTCAAGTGACGCGTTTCTACCGATCCTCGGATAGATCAAACGGAATGTACCCCGGATGAATGCTTGGCCTGGGTTAGGGAATGAATATCTTTTGAACCATGCTCACCCATATATTAGATCTCGCTACGTTCAAATGCATTCATAATTTCATAACTTTTGTCTCATTTGATCAAACTATAGGGTGTATTCAAGCACCAATGTGACAAGTCTCCTCCCCTACGCCGATCGTTCCCAGAACTGTACTGAGCTTTTATCCCATGTCGCATTGGATATAGAATTACTTAAGACAGCCAATAGTGACATGATATCTTTAACAAACGGATGGTAATTCCCTTACCATATGCCACATAATACTAACATGGATTCTCTAGGTCTTATTTCGGCGGAGCAGGAATCCTCGTTGATGATTGATGGACAACTTAGTGGTCCCCCCTGGTATATCCTTAGCAGTTAGAACGAAGGAAGACTGTTTGGATTCATCGTGATGGGCAGTCGGAGCATTCAACCTTTGAGGAGCCCCCTGCAATGTTCGAAAGACGTCGCCACATCCTCTCTCTTTGGCATCCAACATGGGCTATTCAAGGCGCAGCTGCAAAATTGCTCGCTGACCTCGGTGAATTGCACTGATCTGAGCAGTGATTCCTTCGTCAGTCTACATATCCACATCTATGGTGTTTGATATCAATGGGGTAACCCCGTGATCATTGCATCGACAGTTCGCGTCGACATTGGGCCATTCGTTATCAATCTAACGTTTATAAAATCATTGTCACAAGTGGCAACATACAGTGGAGTTATCCGACCCTTGTTGAGTAGATTCGGATCAGTATGGTGCTTAGAGAGCAGTGACACGACGACGGCCACATCTCCCTTCCAACCAGCCTAATACAGCGGGCTGGTATTTGAGCAGACCTGTACATTGGGGTTGACAACCTCATGCACAAGGAGCAGATCAACAGCGTCTGTAATCCGCTCTCTAACCGCTATGAAATGCTGTCATACCGAAGCTCTACTTAAGATTCGGATTTAGGCGACTAGCGTTTCTTAGCTACGTGATGTTTGAATGGTTCACCCCTCGAGACCGCACGCATCCAGGGCACCACCCCATGTCGATCCAGGATATCATGCACTGTTCGGCCATCGGATAGAAGAAAGCAGGCAATTTCCGTGTGATTGCGCTCGATGGCAGTCATCAGCTGGTTTCAACCCCTTAATCCTGGTGATTGAGGTCTGTATCACGATGCTCCAGTAGGATCCGGTCTGAATCAAAGTGGTTATGCGCTGCTGCAAGATGCAACGGTGTGCCGTCCTCGCCATGCTTTAACTATTCGGATCTGTGTGGTGTAGTTCCAATAGTGACCTAATAAGCATGGAAAAGATATGATATGACACTCCCATCAAAATATCCCAGAAGCAAGAGTTTCAGTATCTATCTAGTAGATGTATGTGTAAGTAAACGCCACTTAGGCAGACACGTCCCAGACACAATACACCCACGAAACCCAAGCATTCAAACATGAAACACAGAACCCCAACGCTAAGATGTTGAAAACCCATGCTGTATCCCCTTCCTTATCGCCCCGGTGAACATCCTTTCTAGCGCGTTTTCACTGTGCATTTCCACACAGGTGGGATGTCGTTCAATGGGATGGATGGATGGGATACCTTGGCAGAAACCCACCGCGGCGGTTACAGCAAAGCTTACCCGCACGTCGATCTCAACCACCATGTTGATCCACTGAGATCCTTGTCAGGTCCCGTTCGGATTAGTGGGTATGGCGACAGGAACTTTCGATTGTAATTTATTGAAAGTCTTAATGTGAAACTGGCTTCTTTTTTACTTGAGATATTCATTTATCTGCTCCGTAGCGCTGCAGATAATGTCTCTTAGTGGGCCTACGCCTAATGCATAGTGCATACATAGTCCTGGACATGACTGGAAGCCATCGCTATAGAACAACAATCACCGGTGCCTAACTACCGAATCAAATCGCCATCGAAAACCATTGTCAAATTCACAGAGCAAGGAGAAGTCGCCAAAAGGTGATGCACCCAAGTTTTCAAATATCCGGCGAAGTCCAAGTTCAACACCACAAGACCAAAACACCCCTCTACCCACAAACAACACTCGATCTCTACACTACCACGCTCATAACACAAAATGCACCAGAACCAAACCATACGACAGTATAGTAGGGCGGCATACCATGCCGTACTCCGGCCAAGACCCACCAATCGGCCCCTCCGTCCCGTGGTTCTAGACCGCAGCCGGAGTTCGATGCACCCCCCGTTTTGGGTCTACGATACTATCGGCTCGATAGTATCGATCGTATGGTGTATAGTGTAGTATAGTGTATATAGATTGTGGGGGGATCGGGTGGAGCTTTCTTCATACATGGAGGACATAGAGCATAGGACATAGGGGGTGGGGGGTGGGTATAGGATGCGGTGGGCCTGTTCATATAGAGTAGATAGATGCCTACTATACTTGGGTTTGAGTTGAGGGTTTGCGGTGGGGAGGAAAAGGAAAGGAAAGGAAGGAAAGGAGTTTCTTGGCTGATCACGTAATGAGCTGGTCTAGATGGGACGGAGGGATGGATGTCAGGGTGGACGATTGATCTGGTTTGGTTGGTTAGCAGGCTGTGGATTGGATCGACGGATTGGCGCCGGTGCAGGGTCGCTCGCTGGTCGGGATCTACTTTGTACTGTAGACTACGGTGGGAGTATTGTTCAATGATCAATATTGAATTGTCTTCCGCCGGCTAGGCCTGGCGATGGTTATATCACATATAGTTGTTAGGGGACTCCGACAATGCTTCCCAGTCACAAATAAGGCTGGGTATTTGGGTAATAGTAACAGCACAGCTAAACCGAAGACAGCAGTAATATATGGATACACTGTTCAAAATCGCTGCGTTTCAGCGCTGAAGGGACAAAAAAAAAAAAGGACAACGCTATCCCGGGCTATTTCCACATGCACAAACCTAAGCGAGCGAACATCATCATGCAGGGTATCTTGAAAAACAAAAAAAAAAAAAAAAAAAAAAAGTCTTCTATCGAATATGCATCGAAATCGCACCGGTAGTAGTTCAGAGTGGAGAGGTATCAACGCGGATGCGAGCTAGTAAAGGCTGATCGGGCTCTGTTTGATCGACCGTTATGGCGCATTGTGTCCCGCTGATCCTTCCATCCCACCGCCTCGTCGTAGGCCGGGCGTAGAGATCGATTTCTCAATGTCGGTCGGGCGCCGTTGGGCAGAGGCGAGGGGGAGTCGGTGGAACCGGTCCTTCCCCGAGGGGACAGAAGTCCGCTACTCGACGGTTCAAATGAATCAACTGCGCCAGCACAGTGGAGTCGGGGGGGTCTCCCACACATAGGAGACTGGATTTGAGCGAGTGGCCAAAAAAGGAAGAATGAAAAAACACCAAAGAACCAATATGTCGAGACTGGCTGATTCTTGTTTCGTAGGAACGATCGCACATGGTGGGTAGCGAAGGTGATGACGAGGGCCGAATTCACGATGATGTTGTTTTCTTCTTTTCTTGTAGAGTTGGGGTTGGTTGTTTGTTTGTTTTGGGAGGATTCGCTTCAGCGAACGAAGCCGACCATAGAGGCGCAGCGACTGCAATAATAGGAATTCATTCCGAAGCGAACCACGCCGGGAGAGGACTCGTTTTCCAGACAGAGTGAGCGCTGGCATCGCGAGCAGCGAACGATGTCGAACGACATGGCGTCGGGCGGGGAATCCGGCGACGAGCGGGAGGAGACACCCTTGGTGGTGTTGGGTTGTGGCTGGACTTGGACCGAAGGAGAGCTCATGGTGTCGACAATGGGCGAGATCGAAACCACTTCGCGCGACAACCCAGGTCGCTGTTCAAATAGTGCGACCAGGTCGATTCGGAGATGTGGTCTGATTCTGAAACTTTCCGGATCGCAGATGCGTTGTTGCCGAACGTTGACGGGTGGAAGAGAAACGGGAGGAACGTCGAGGAAGAAAATATCGAGCCAAAAAGTATAATCGACGACTGAAACAGGTAGTGATTAAAAAAAACAAGGCTGAGTCAAGCCACCGTCAATGGATATCCACGAGGTTCAGAGCGGAAGACCAATAATGTTGGTGGGATGTTTAGGCAGGAAAGGATCCGAGCACAAGGATAAGTTTAGAGTGTGATGGATTCCAACCGGGAAGAGAGAGCGAGGAAGGAAGGTTGAGAGAAGAGAGAGGGGAGACTTTATGAAGATGAAGAAAGAGCTTCAACGGTGGATGGAGATGGAAGTCAACAATGAAATAATTCGAATCGTCCAAAACCGGGAAATCATTCGCATGAAATAGAGAAATCATAAAATAGAGGAAAATAAAAAAAAAAATGAAATCATAAAATAATAGAATAATAAAAAAGAAGAAAATAATAGACGATAATAATCAGAAGAATAATCAAATAAAAGAAAATAGTCAGATAAAAAGAAATTAATCAAACAATTAACCTGTTTTCTTCTTGCAAGGATTAATGCGTGAGCTGTCGCCAAGGAGAGCAAAGTGGTTGCAGCAACAGATCGATCCACTTTTCCTTTCCCCCCTCTCTCCGTCCGTCTTGATTAGTGGGAAGGCCGGATAACACCACGAGGGGAGAATAATGATGATCAGGAGACAAGCTGGGACAAGATGGGGGCGATGCGACAG
Source organism: Aspergillus taichungensis (assembly GCA_002850765.1). Lineage (NCBI taxonomy): Eukaryota > Fungi > Ascomycota > Eurotiomycetes > Eurotiales > Aspergillaceae > Aspergillus > Aspergillus taichungensis. The sequence goes on along the minus strand of KZ559577.1, from coordinate 5,643 downwards.
ATATCTGGGACCCATCTAAGGAATGCTAATGTCAATCATCAAGCTGATACTCCGCAGGAGGTTTCCGCATCGGCATGGGGGGGTGGTTTCAGGATGAGGATTTTCCACAGGGAAGATTGGCGCGTGTTTCTTCTCCCCCCAAGGCTGAAGGTGTCAGTCAACTGGAGGGTCAGGGAGAGGACGATCTGCCATGGAGATCCTCTCTAGGACCAGCGGATGGAGGGAGGAGGGGGATAGGAGAGGTAGGCAGAAGGACGATCAACCTCCGATCTATGGTCTGTGGGATTGATATGGACAGTATCCAGAAGACCTGTCCCACTGTTGACGGTCGACCAACAGAGTATGAAATCAATAAGCTCTTATTGTTGATGGTGACAACCATGGTATGAATAGACTACGACGAGAGTCATGGTAAGGAAGACTCTGGGTATGATTTATGGAATCCCATGCGGCATCGGCCATCGCTATCCCAAGCCCCCAATCAGGCTTGAATCCAGACATTCCTCCCCGACGAGCCCCAGTAATCTCCGTGAATCGTTTCGTGGAGACTCACGACAAGAATATGGTTGCCTCCTTATCTCAAAGCCAGTCATTGTCGTCATGGACTCATGACTGAGCTTGGGCGAACGGATTGCCAATGATCGACTGGGATGGTTCGGGCGTCTAGGCCGATCACCTTTCGTTAACTGTCCCCCCAGGAACACCTGAATGGGTGAGTTTAATTGTCATGAACAACTTTGAAACCGAAACCACCAATCCTCGAGCGTACCCATTCCTCCCCCCCTTTTTTTCATTTCTCGATGGGATAAGGATCCCCCCCAATCGGAGTGTCAATCAATCAACTCATTGTCAACTCCTCCTCGTTATTCGTGGGCTGGCCTCCCTTCTCCCGCTTCCTTCGCCCCCCCACCCAGAGTTTCCGCAAACGGGTTTGTCTCGGGTTGTCTCATGGTACTGGATCTTCCCGTTTGAAGGACCGCTGACTTTACCCCCCAATATCGACGTCCCATTGGATACCAAGTACCGAGTTCTGGTGCGAACCACCAGGCTAGTGGAGCCCGTGGCGCCGAGCGAACCATGAGCATATTCGGCTTGTCCCCGACTGTAAGATGTCTCATTCGATGGTCAGTCAGAGCTGTTCAATTGATAGGTGGGATGGACTATGCGATCGATCCCCATACTGTCAACAAACCAAAGAGCATCGACCAATATACCTCGTGGGAGAGATGACTAGCTAGCTAGACCATAGCACAGACTAACCAACCTAACTGTGACTACTAGACTAGTCCAACCAAAAAACGAAATCAACAAACTGTGGCGGCAAGAGTGGTCCCCAGAATCCATAGTCTGTTGCTTTCCCCACCCCGATTGTTTCAGGATCGCGCCGTGACATGATTTGCAGAGAGACCAAGAATGCTCATTCCACCAACCCTATCCCTTTTTTTCTCGGAACCCCCCAATGAGTCCAACGGGCGGAGACCTTTTCCCTGGGAGCTTGGAGCTAAGGTCGGTAGGTTCTTTGACTAGGGAGTAGTCGGAGCCGGAGGTCCTCGGCAGGACGATCCATGATAGGGATATAGGGGCAATCACCTCCATCGCTAGCCATTCCTGTAATCCTGCGTGGTTCAACTGTAGATGGATTTATGCGCTTCGTTTCTGCAACATACCTATATCAATTCTTGTTATACTTATTATTATCTAGGTTAATGTATACTAATTAATTGTTCTCACCACAGATGAACCTTGCGATCCTAGTATCCGTCGATAAGTTAGGCTTAGCGGATGGTCTGACCATCATGACCGGCGCACAGGCTAAGAAATCACCTGCAGGACGAACAACGAACGAGTCCTCTTAAACAACCCTTCTAGGTTTAGATCCAAACTGAAATGAAGATTCGATTGAAAAATTCAAAAAATTAATTAAAATTTGATCGTTTTTCACAAGGAGAGAAAAACTCTACCATGGCAAACAAGACCAGACTATCAGTTTTAGTAAAGGAGCTAACTGAGGAATTCCACAGCATGGTTCAAGTTCTCGTTCACCTACTCTTACATTTCCTGAGTTGGTAGTAGATGATAGACATCCGGAGTATCCGTACTGCCTGCGTAGATAATGGTAGTGTCTGGTAGTGACCATAGTGTTTGTCCCCCTGGCCACTCCATGCGGAGGACTAATCCAGGGGAATCATGCCGAGTCAGGTTATCTACTAGTTTGTAGTCTGAGATACCTACTGTTTTCTTCCTATCTGTTCCTTAATCTGATGGTGACTATCAGTATCATCCGCCCTTTTCCGCCCCTTTTCCATGCATACACCCTAAATGAAAATATAATCATAATGATCCTTGTGAAAACTCTACAATGAATATGACTAAGGACCACTAAAAAGGCAGAAGAATAAAGGCAAAAGATAATCAAAGGCAACAGGCAACTCACGATGCATCTGGTATGTACGGGGTACACTCGGCACATGGAACTCGTACCTGGAGTTACTCCGTACAGAGTACTTCGTACATATCCAAGGCATCTATCATTCTGTATCTGCACTCCCATCCACGTGATGCACAATCCAATGTCGGACAGCATCAACACCAATCGATCCCTCTCTTTCTTTTCTTTTTCTCCCCTTTCCCCAGCTTTTCCCCAGTCCACATTCCCTGCGCCCCGGTCCTCTCTCTCCCTTGCGTTTTTGTCCAGCGGACACGATGCATCCTACATCCTACATCCTGCACCTTGCTATCTGAGTCTTGACGACGTGGATGGAAAGAGATCAATCACCTGACAGGGCTCAAACCCAGAAATGGAGGTCTGCACAACACGTCGATCTAGACTAAACATGCAACCCCGATCGATTTTCCCATCGCTGAACACGAAGTGATGTCACATTGATGATATGATGAAGATGAAGCGATCGTCTTGACGAAAGGAAAGGCAACAACGGCAACATTCTATGCACCCCAAAACTCAGCCACCAGAACCCTGACAATCTTATGCGCCCTCCATCCCAACTGCACTCCCCATACCTAAGCGACACCACATACATCTACATATGTAGGTAGGCGTGTAAACTGTACCTATATACGGATAAGTATAGTATAGGATAATCGATATGTACTCCGCACATTCCCCATCCACCTACATCACATCATCATGCAGCCACGCTATAGTGCCTGAAGCGAACCATTTTCATCCCGGCCGGCGTCTATTTTGTCCCCCCCCCCCCCCCCCTCTTCCCCCCTCTCCCTCCCCACTACGGGCTGTCCGCTCGGCGAGCAAGCGCGTAAGCTAGATGGGAAAAGGGAAAGGGAAACTGGGGACAGCTGCAGAATGGTGTAATGGTGCGTGAGTGCGCGGTCCGCTCCTCTATTGTACATAGGTTTGACAGCGGTCATCCTGCACGAGGCCAAATCGGTCGATGGTGTATCCCCGCTAGGAATGGTCTCATCGGAGTTGGCGACGAGAAAGGGGAAGCGTTCAAGCGAGTGAGTGATTTCTTGATTAGGCCTGATTTTTTCGTTATCTTTATGATCATTACTGTTTATTTTGTTCCTTAATTTTTGTTCTTATTTTCTCAACTTAATCTTTTGAAGCCACAGAATCCAACAGAAAAATTAGTAAACTTGATTCAATTCGTGCAACTAATCTCCAGTAATGACTATGGACGACGTAGTGACATCATCGCACATACACTGCTCTCCCTCTCGCAATCTCCTCCATGTGCATGAGCTTTACTGTAGTTATGTGATGCGGGGCGCAATAATACAAGACGATATGATTATTCCATCCCGCCGAGGAAGTCGGTTTCGGCCGAAGTAGGGATCTTTCTTATCTCAGGCATCGTCACATATTTACTGCCCGGATGGAATGATGACTATCAGCGCTTCTTGTCCCCTGTTACATACCTCGCTGTCGGCGTTGTCCGCGCCCCCATTCCTTGGGCAGAGAGATGAAATGATAACGTCATAACCTCCACCGGCAGAGAATGACGACAGGGTGCCGAGGAAGGCAAGATTCTGACGCTGCTCGTGTGATGGCTTTCGCTGATGGTGGATTCAGGAACAATTCTACTAATTGAAAATTCTAGATTCAACTTTTTAGTGAGCATTGACATGAATTTCGCAGAGCGTGAAGAAAGAGCATGGATGAAAGAGGCAGAAGGGATGCGGCAGGAACGGGCAGAAGAAAGTAGCCCCGCCGACCCCGCCGGCTCCAAGCTCCGATAGCAACTTGGTACTGCGACTGCGACTGCTGCCACTTTACCTACCTCACTCACCGTACTTGCTCCTTTCTCTTCCTTCGCAAACTTTTTATCTACCAACTGACTCTCAACTATTAACAACAAAGATACACAAGAAATAACCGCTCGAATATTCAACCAAAACCCACGACGTTCCTCTGAATATCCTCCGAACTTTCAATATGGCGAGTCCTGCTCCCAACCTCTACAGTTTCTCCGACAATGACGCCCTGGCCCAACAATTACGACCTTACGTGCTCCGGTGTCAGAACACGGCCCTGACTCGTCACACCAGCTTCCGCGTCGCCGTCTCGGGCGGTTCTCTCCCCACCATTCTGGCAAAAGCCCTCCTGGCCCCCGGGGACGGAACCCCGGAGGACACCCCGCAGTTCGACAAGTGGGACGTTTTCTTCGCGGACGAGCGCGCCGTGCCCCTCGACCACGAAGACAGCAACTACCGCCTGCTGAAAGACGAGCTGGTGGACAAGATCCCCGCGGAGCTAGGCAAGCCGCGCGTGCATGCCATCGACGCCAACCACGTCAACGACGACGACCCGCAGGAGCTAGCCGACCTGTACCAGGAGGAGCTGATGCACATCTTCGCCGCCAAGGACAGCGTGAAGCTGCCCGTTTTCGACCTCATCCTGCTGGGCTGCGGCCCCGACGGTCACACCTGCAGCTTGTTCCCCGGCCATGAGCTGCTGCGCGAGAAGGACGCTTGGGTCGCTGCGGAGACCAACTCCCCGAAGCCCCCGCCGAAGCGCATCACCTTGACCCTGCCCGTTGTCACCCACGCCATCCAGATCGCTTTCGTCGCTACCGGAGGGGGCAAGAAGGATATCATGAAGCAGATCTTTGATGCTGGGGATGACGGGAACCTGCCTGCCGCCTTGGTGAACCAGGGCGCGGGGGATAAGGTCAGCTGGTTTACCGATCATGCCGCTGTGGAAGGGGTTTCCTTCCCCCGGCGTGGGAGTCTGTAGGTAAGGAGGATGACTGGCGCTTTGGGTGTTCTGGTTTTGGATCCATCCCGTGAGAAATCGTCTGCACTTTTATAATGTGTTATGGTCATGCACTGGAGATATCGGATTCAAGCGTCGAATATCCGACGGACAAGATATCCAACATTATTAGTAAAGAAAAGAAGAGGAAAGATCGGGGGCAAAGGAAAACAAGCCAGGCGGCGATGTTTACTGCGGGATATGAGGCTATCCTCTATTTTCGTCCATGCTTTTTTCCTTTCTTATTTTTTTTTAGCTTAATTTTGTGTGTCCTTTGCCAGCGTCCTCTAGGGCAGATTTGATCGCTGTCTGATGTGACTTGTGTGTAAAAGTGTTCTTGCTGTCTATATTGATATCACAGACCGTTTCATAATGGAGTCATGATCATTTCGCAATGCAACCCAAAA